>CATIWJ010134105.1:0-12167 GCA_949640765.1 Croton laevigatus | reverse complement strand
ATATAATAATATGATCTATTAGGTAATTTTTTTTAGGAAAATAATCTATTTGATAACTAATTGTAATCTTATTAGTAATTTTAGTTTATAATAGCAACTATTATATATTGGAATTTAAAAACACAAATAATAATAATAATAATACGAACAGCTGAAAGCAAACTATACCAAGGTGAACCGTTTCTTGAGTAGTTATTGTGTAATAATAGATTTCTTTCTCTTATCTCAAGCGTAGTATCTATTTGCAGTTGGTTTTATTTTTTATGCTTTGTTGAAAACGATATTAATGATGATACTTTGCTAGTAAGGGTTCAGAGTGATAAGGCAGCTGAGATGATAAGGTGACACTAAAACAATTGAGAATATATGTTTAGCAATTGAAAATTTAAAGATTTATTTTTTCTATTTTTTATAATCTAATCAATCCCTTCAAGAGATTACGATTGTGATTTGATTAGAATTCAAGTTAAAATTCTTTTCTTTCTTTAGCTTTAGCTGGCTATATATATGTAGGGCAAGTGCTTAAATTAAATATATAAGAGAAAATCCAAAACTGCCGTTTTTCAATCCTCTTTGTTCATCTTTTATTTTGTCAAATATATAAGAGAAGCAGTAAGTAATATTCTTTTCGTTTCTTAATCAATCCTTTTTGTTCTTCAGATAAATTGCTTCTTTTCGTTTTTACAAATCATAACCCTTCTCCACCATATGTTTGCATATTCGAATCTCACACAACACAATTACTTATTGTAGAGAGAAAAAAAGCACCAAAACTCAATCTCACATGGCACAATCATGCTGTGGAGAAAAATACTTCTCAAGAAAAATACTATTCAGGATAGTAATTTTCTCACTAAACCTTTTAGATATTCTATAATGACAAAGTATTGACAACATTTTTATTTGTTTTCATTTTGTCCCATTCATAGCCTTATTATGAAAATGAATGACCACAGTATAAAATTTCAAAAATAATCTTGAAATACTAATTCTATATTATATAATTATTATTTATTGAATATTTTGTTATTGTTAATTTTAAAATATAAAAAAATTTATTTTTTTAAATAAAATATAAAAAACATATAAGATTTAATTGTTCCTTTAAAACTGTAAATATTTTTTTAATTGTTTTTTATTAACATTTTATTAGAATAATCATTTTTTTATATTTAAATTTCTTAAAACTTTGAAAGTACCACACTCTTGACATTGAACTTTTTCACAAATTTTATAACATAATAAAGTAATAAGGTATGTAGAAATGTCTACAAATTTGAATTTTTTGTTTAATTAAAAATTTTGAAATTAATTTTAATGCCTAATTAGAAATTTTTCAATATTTAATTTTAAAGATGTAAATTTATTAGAAATTTGATTAAAATTTAGTGTATAATTAAAGTGATATAAATACTAATTATTTAATTTAAAATTAAAATGAGTATGAGTAGAAAAAAAAAGTATGTAAATTTATCAGCAATTATTAAATTATATTTTACTTTTCATTTTTTTTTTCCTGCCAAAGTAAAGTAAATTACAATTTAATAATATTAGTATTAAAAATGTACTAAGTAAGCATTGTGTAAAGTCTTTATTCAATTTTCTTATTTGTTAATTTGGGGAGATATGAGGATTAAAGGGTAAATAAGGATTAGATTGCCTTAATTTTAGATAGAGAGAGAAAGAGAGGCATAATAATAATAATAATAATAATAAGCGTTTGTTTCTCTCTTAACGCCTTTGAATTTTCCAGCTAACGATGATCTTCAAATTCAATTTTAATCCTGAAACACACAAACTGAATAAAACCTCTTATAAATAAATAAAAATAGTTTTTCGTAAATAGATAATCAATAACACATATTAGTTTAGTGAAATTAACTCATTTCTAAAAAAATTATATTTATCAATTTTGTTTAGAAGTGAGTAAGAAAAAGATTGATAATAGTTATCCCCTGCAACGATGATGGCTAAAAAAAATTGGATGAATAAACTATTAAATAGAATAAAGAGAGAAGGAGACTAGCATTATAAAATAATAATAATAATCTTTTTTTTTTTTGATATATTTTTTAGAAAATATTTAGTATTATCGTTTTAAGTACAAAAAGATTAATAATGTTGTCGTTATGTGTTTTAAAATACATTAGTATACATAGTATATATTAATCACAATTACAAGGAAGATAAAGTTGGGATTAGATTATTATAGATTGATGCTTTGTTGAAATATTGATAGTCTCTCAATTCATGATTAGATTTGATGTGTTGTCGCCTAACTTCAGATGATTAGATAGCTTAATTTGCCTTTCCCCTCGGCATTAAGCACTGAAAAGGTATAGTTAACATAATAATCAACAATTGATATGTTCAGATACTATATATCATAGTCTGACATCTAGTTAGAAGCAACAATTTCTTATTCCATATTTTTATTTTCAATAATGGATTCATACCAAAATTATTTTTATTTTTTTTCTTTTGTTTCGTTGTTTCTACTGATGTTCTCCTGGTTTTTTCATTTAACATTTATAGACTAAGTTGGATGCACGATTTGGGTTTAGCTGTCCATGATTGTTAAATTTTTCCTGCATATAATTTATTTTTTGCTGTTGAATTTTTTTTTTGTTTGAAAGGAACTGTTGAAAAAAATTATAGAAGATTTATCTAAATAAGACACTGATGTATTTTATTATTATCATTATTATTATTATTTGTTTTTTTTTTTTTTACAGCCACTTAGAAATTTGAAAATCATGGACCTTAGCTGCTCTACTTCCTTGAAGACAATTTCAGACTCATTTGAAGCTCCAAATCTTGTGGAATTAAATTTGAGCTTGTGTACAAGTTTAGTTGAGATTCCTTCATCTCTTCAATATATGACCAAGCTCACTCGACTAGTCTTATATGACTGTGTGAGTATTTGCAGTTTGCCAAGCTTCTTTCGTTTGGAAAATCTTGAGATTCTTGATCTTGGATATTGCGAAAAGCTTGATGAATGTCCAGAGCTTCCTTGCAATATAATGGATCTATGTCTAGATAGTACAAAAATAACGCAATTGCCTTCATCAATTGGGCATTGCACTAAACTTCTTAAATTGTCATTGAGAGACTGTACAGAGCTTGAAAATCTTACAAGCTCCATTGGTCAGTTAAAAAGTCTCCAAAAGCTCTATCTTATAGACTGCAGGAAGCTCCGCAAAATGCCAGATTGCTTGGGAAGTTTAGAATCACTGAATGGGCTTAATGTAAGTGGTAGTCGAATAAAAAAGCTTCCATCCTCTATCAATCAATTGAAAAATTTGGAATATTTAGGCTGTGGGGGATGTAAAGATTTGGAAACATTGCCTCCTTTGTCCAGTTTGATTTGCCTGAGGGAACTTTATCTTAGTCGGTGTGGTATATCAAACATTCCGGAGAGCGTTGGGTCATTAGTTTCATTGGAAAGGTTGTATTTAGATGGAAACAATTTTGAAAGTCTTCCTGAAAGCATCGAACAACTTTCCAAGTTAAAGGTACTGGATTTGAGGGACTGCAAGAGGCTTACGAATTTGCCAAATCTTCCACGCTTAAAGTCATTTTCTGCCTCAAATTGCATTTCTTTAAAATTTGCCTCATGTTCTTTCCTTTTTCTAGGAGACGATCAAGAAGAATATGACTATCGTGTAATATACCCTTATTGGATCACAAGGGAGCCTGAATGTCTTGATTTTGATAATTGCATCAATTTGGATAATAATGTTCGTCTCCAAATCATGGAAGATATATTATCAGCGTATCCAGATAAAAAGGTTTATACTTCTTTTGTTATTTTCTTTTTTATATCTTAAATAATTCCATCTTTTTTTTTTATAAGGGTAATGTAGTCAATTTGCTAAATAATTTATTACAATTAAAGTAAATTAAATATTTTTAAATAGTATTTCCTAAGAAAAATATTTTTAATAGTAGAGAAAGATAAAGTTAGATAAATATTTTACGACAGACGGAGTAATTAAACAATGTTACTCAACTTCTTCAAAAAATAAGTAATCTCGCTTTATTTTTCTCTACTATTAACAAGAGAAATAATGTTATAAGTATTTTATTTATAATAAATTTTAGTATATTAAGTATATTACCCTTATAAAGAAAAGATGAAACAACTTTCCAAGTTAAAAAGACCCTTACAAAATTATAAACTACAATTAATAATGGAAACAAAAATGAATGTAGGTTTATTTTTTTACAGTAATAGTTTATTTACTTGATAAAAATTCATAAGTGAGACTTAGTTCGGACATATAGAGTACATTAAGAAGTTCTAGGCATTTTTTTTTAAGTTCAAGACATTATGATAAGTATAACACGGATTTTAACCTTTGTGCATAGATTTCTCCTATTTAAATTTGCTCATTCATCAAATATTTCATTTTCATGGAGCAGGAGTTTACATTACGTATCCCTGGAGTGGAAGTGTTGCCAAGGATGAGATATCAGACAAGTGGTAATAAACTTTCGTTCAAGCTGGAGAAGCATGATGACATTATGGGTTTCTGCTTTTGCGCTGTTATCAGTCCCCAATATACTCGGGGTTGGGAACAATGTAAAGTTAAGTGTTCGGCAAGCATCCAAGATGAATCTGGAAGGAGCCATTGCTTTGATTTTCCGGGTGTGAGAGTGGTTTACATGGACACAAACCATGTGTTCCTTTGGTACAAAACATTCCACTGTAAAGAGCATTTCGTGCTGGCTTCATTCTGGTTCTCTATTCCTTTGCTAGATGAGGCAATAATTGAGGGTTGGCCAATAATGAGTAACGAGGAGGCAATAATTAAGTGTGGTGTTCATATTATATCCAAGGATGAAAATGAAATCAATATAGGGAAATTCAAGCCAAAAAAAAAGAAAATGAAATCTCCCAAAAAGAGAGAGACAGAGGCAGAACCTTCTATTACAGAAACACCAGCTACTGAGCAGAAGAAAGAGAAGAAGAAAAAGAAAAAAACTGTTGAAGAGGAAATTCCTACATCAAATGATGCAAATGGTACCGCCCAACAAGAGGATGAAGGTGAAGCAAAGAAAGAGAAGAAGAAAAAGAAGAAACATAAAGCTGAAAAAGAATCTGGAATGCCAAGCAAAAAGAAAGAGAAGAAGAAAAAGAAAAAAACTGTTGAAGAGGGAATTCCTACATCAACTGATGCAAATGGTACCACCCAACAAGAGGATGAAGGTGAAGCAAAGAAAGACGAGAAGAAAAAGAAGAAACATAAAGCTGAAAACGACGAGCAAAATATCAGTGAGAATGTTGATGAAGGGGAAAAGAAGAAAAAGAAGAGAAAGCATACTGCGCAAGATGAAGAATTTGAAATGCCAAGCAAAAAGAAAGAGAAAAAAAAAAATGAAATCAATATAGGGAATCATTAATTTTGGGAATGAGACATGATCAATAAACATTCTAAGTTGGAAGATTTTTTGTTGGGAGATTGTAAGTGTCTTAAAAGTTTGTTAATGTGAGTGCGCATAAATTTTAAATTTTTAAAAACATCAGTATTAGGGAATGTTATAAAAAGATTTATGTTTAAATTCAGTTCAACAATAATGATGTTATAATACTTTATCCATCATTTTATATAGACAAACCTTTCTTTTGTTGTTTTTTAAGATTGGCAAACTTGTCTTGTTTAGCAATACTATATATATATATAGTGGAGGAGGTGTATAAGAAATTATAAAACTAAAAGTAATACAAAATTAAAGTATTCTAAAAATGTGGCTCTTTTTGGAATACTAAGTATATATGTATATGGACTAATGCAAAATTATATATATACAGAGCAGAAGGTATATAAGAAGTCATAAAACTAAAAGTAATACAAAATTAAAGTATTTTAAAAACTTATATATTTAACCAAACTTTTTAATAGAACTCAATAGCTATAAATAAATTTTAAAATTCTTAATTCATTAGATCACGAAAAAATGATTGCCACCTCTATGAGGTGGTTTTGGGCGATTTTCACTGAAAAATTTTTCAATAATAGTCATACTAAATAAAATTTGGTAGATAAAAATTAATAAAAGTATAAATAAGTAAATATCATTAAATAAAATATTAGTAAATAAACATCAATAAATATATATAAAAATTAATAAAAATCAATATAAATAGACAAACATTGGTTAATAAACATTAATAAATGTATATATAAGTTAATAACTATCTATACAAGTCAATATATAAATGAGCATTCAAATATAAATGTAAATACAAGCTAATACAATATTTCAGAATACAACAGTATATAAAGTTCCATATAACCAAGTTTATTGTTAGGTGGCTTAGAATGCAAGTCATATGAATGAAAGTGATCCTCACATCATCATTTTTTTTTATGTTTAAAAATATGTAGTCAATAGTGTTTTGAATTATATACACTTTTTCAAATATTTTCAGATAAATAAGGGCTTAAAATTTATAAATAAATTGATAAAATTAGAACACAAACATCACAATATTTCAATCATTATTATTATGTTGTACCCTAATTAATTATGCAAATTTCACCAATTTAACAAAAATAGAAATCACATTTTTCCTAGATTGCAATTAATATTCTGCTCCACCAACTATATACATAAAATTGAAATATCAGATATCTTATATGATGTTTCAGTAATTAGAAACGAGTTTTAAAAACAAAAACAGTAATAGTTAACCAAAAAGAATTAAATTTAAAAATTTTGTATGCACCTAACTTTTATTATTATTTTTTTAATAAGCAATATATTTGGATTATTTAAAAATTATTTGTTACTTTTTTTTGCTTTTATAAGCTATATTTGGAAAAACACATTTTTTTTAATAAGCACCTTCTAAGGTTTTTTTTTTTATAAAAATAATTCCTTATTAGTTTTTTTTTTTTTTAAAACTAGATATCTACTACAAAAGTAATACTCCAATAACTTTTAACTTTTGGTTTTATTTCTCTCTCCTCCATGTTATCTTTCTTTTTCAGTTTTCACGTTCACTTCTCTCCACTTTCTTCTTCCTTTTTTCTCCATTTTTCCCTTCTTTTGCCATTGTTGAATGCTCTTAGTTTTTAGAGTTTGAGCTTCATCGTCTCAAGTACTGTCCTTCTCTGTCTGAAGTAATTAATTGAGGTATTTTTTCATTTTTTATTTTTTGTTTTTGTGATTGCATATTTTTATTTTTATTTCGATTTATAATTTACGATCTTCGTTGATAATTTCTCTCCTCTAAAATGAAGACGAAGACCGTTGTTTACACTTTTTTCTTGGCCGGAGTAGCACTGACGTTTTAAGAAGACTAGTGAGCACCCCTCAAATTTTACCACACTGTAATAGCATTTTTTTGTTTTTTCTTTTCTAATTTGTTTATTTTCCTTTTCAATTTTGTTTATACTTGTTTTTGCATTCTTCTTCAATTTCAAATCATCATTTTTATTTATTCTACCTTTATTCAACCTTTGTTGTTATAGTTTTCGTTTCATTTCAATGTAGCAGAATAAATTATATTGATGACAATGTGACTCAATTTTGGATTCTACTTCTGTTAATTTCATTTCATTGTATTTGAATCTTGAATTTCCTTTCTCTTTTCTTGGTTGTCTTTCTATTAGTTAGCTTAAGGTTTGAATTAGATGTTATAGGTTTTGGATTTAACACTGGAAGTTCTCTAATCAGATTCGAATTCCATTATTATATGCAATTTATCCTTGAATTTGGTTTTTGCGGTTGAAAAGGCTCATGAGATTGCAGTTGCCGTTGCTGTTAATTTCTGATGTGTACAAAAAATTTCTGAACTTAATTAGTGAGATAAATATAGCACTTTTCTTTTAGGTTTTTATTTATTTTCAGAACTGTAATTGTTTATTTGATTTCTTTCTCGCATCAGTTGCATGGGAGAATATGTAAAATCTCTGCATTTTCTAAAGAAATTAATTTTGGCTTCCAAACATTCTTATAACTTGTTCATGTTTTGGCTATCTGCACTACATTTTTTATCGAAAATGCAAAAATGAAATCATTTCACTCCTTAATGTCTTAGGATCGAACTGTCAAATCCAAGATGAACCGTGGTTAACCTTCGACGATGTTGAATGGTCGAACCTTGTGGGATGATGCTAAGGATGAACCTGCCACTAAAACACAGAACGAATACAGGGTGATGCATGATGGCAAATACTCCGATGCTTAAGTCAATAAAGTATAGACAAGTGATAATATAGTAAGAGTAGAGTTGGGTGATTAACCTTTTCATGGAGAGGTGTTGGGGTTTTTATAGGATGATCCCCAACGATTACTTTCCTGGAATATTGGAGAGGTGGAGATTATGCTCCTAACCGTCGGAGCGCATCCGGAGCACGTTCTGAGAGCAACGGCTACTGGCCTGATATTCGAACCATGGTCCGATCCCGGTGCAGGACGATCTCAGGATGAACCCAAGGCATCGTTCATGAGGTAGACGTAGATGGTGCTAGGCATCTTACCGATGCTGATTAGCTCATCTAGGATTGTGGAGATGCTGCCTTATTGGAGACGATACTTGAGGTCTAAGCGTGGATGATGCCATTTTCCAGGTGGTCCGCAGTTCAGAGCCGAACGATCCCTGATGAGCCGAGATGATGCTATAGGTTCACAACTGTGTACAATCCTCACAGGATCCTTTGGCAACATGGATTGCTTGGGGTTGACCCTTTGTGAAATATGTCATCACTTAATTATCAACTAATTAGGTTTAAAGGGTATGATTAAAAGAATTAAAAACTCTCACTAACCCACAAATAATAAATGTAAATGTAAAAATGCAAATGCAGTACAGTTCATGCTTGAACTCAAGACAGTGAAAATTAAGATAGAATTTATGTTATGTCCGAGCCAATTTCATCATCTAGTAACTATTTTCCTACCAAACCTTATATTATATTTGCAGTTATTAATGTTGTTGGCCCCAGATGTTCTAACGTAATCTTTTGTTATTCTACCTAATTTCCAAATGAAATTATAGTAAGTATATATCTTTTGAGTTTACTAATTAACAATACTATTAGAAAATGCAAACTATAGTTAGAAAGAACAATGAATAATGGTCTTGCTCTAGTCCATACCTACTTCTGTATTCAATGTTATAAATGCTATTAATTCCCATGCTCATCATAATAATCAGATGCTAATAATTATTTTATGTACACATCAGAAATTTGTCCATTGCAATCAGTTTGAATGATAACAATTCTTTTGTAATGAAATATTTTATAATTATAAAAAAATTATAAGAAAAACAAATTTTTGTCTTTCCACCGTGTGATGGCGAAAGTAATTTTGTACTTGTTAAAGAAAAATGGGTGTTAAAATGAATAAAGGGGAATTTGGTTGAAATTGAAACAGGATATTTATGTTTCATTGAGTGAATGGATGTCAAGGGGATTGGTATTATGGGCCTAATGTTGAGGCAACTTCATATTGCATTACAGCAGTGAAACCAGACAAGGTTGACGATTTCATTATTATTATGATATATGCATGGGAATTTCTATTTTCAAAAATAGGCAATGGTTGGAGAGAGAGTTGAAATTGAAATTCGATTATTTTTGTGTTGAGAAGGATGGAATTGTGCTTATAGGAAATTGCTCATGTTCTGCAGATTTCGAATATTATGCTATCTAGGACGCATTAGTTACCTGAATGCTAGTGACCATCGTGGTTTGTAGTTATTGAATTAACCTTATAATTTTTGGCTTGTAATACTTCTTGCTAACTGGATATGTGATAAGCATATGAAGGATGCTTTGGTTTTTCATATTTCAACAATTCACTTGAAATGAAGAAATTTATTATTTTTATTATGCTGTCAATTATTCATGTCCCTTATCCATATAATTTTTTTTTACATCTCTAATCTCTAATTAACATTATTTTGATTCTGTGGTTTTCTCTTTTGCTGATATTTTTCTAAATTTTAGATATTTCTATTAGAGGATGCTTCTTATGCATATTTGGCATTGTCGCTGCAGAACTAGAACTGATGTTTTTCTTCAAAGATAATTTGAACATGAGCTGAGCCTGTTTTAAACAGACCTTAAACGTTTCTTAAACACACTTTGAACTATTATTTTATTTTACAAAAGTCCATCACCGTTGGTAATTTATCCTTTTTTCAATTGTTATTTTACTATAAGCTATTGAGATGGTTGGAATTAGCTTGAAATTGCGAGTTTAATTTTCGCTCTAGAAATACTATCTGATTTTCCTTGGAATTATTATAGCATATGAATTTGATAGTTTTTGAGATTATAAGGCTGATTTTGAGATTTTCTTTTAAACAAATTTTTGAACAGTTTTTTTAACAAGATTTAAACATTGAATTTTTCTATGTTTAACAAGGTTTAAACATTGAATTTTTCCTTGATTTTCTTTTTAAATACTAATAGGATTTATTTTTTTAAATAGACTTTAACAGAGTTTGAACAATTTTTAAATATGATTTAAACAATGGGGTGGGTTTTTTGTCAATATATTTTTATGATATATAAATTTGTTTTTATTTTATTTTACATAAGTCCACCACTGTTGGTAATTTATCCTTTTTCAATTGTTGTTTTATTGTCACCTGTTGAGATGGTTGGAGTTAGCTTGAAATTGCGAGTTTAATTATCGCTCTAGAAATATTGTTTGATTTTGCTTGGAATTATTATAACATGTGATAGTTTTTTAGGTTATATAGGTTGATTTTGGAATTATCTTTTTAAATTGTCATTGAATATTCTTCGTACAAATTTGAACAATTTTTGAACAACATTTAAGCATTGAATTTTTCTATCCTTAACAAGTTTCTTTTTAAATAATAATAAAATTTCTTTTTTAAATAGACTTTAACAGAATTTAAACAGTTTTTTAACAGTATTTAAATAATGGAGTTTTTTATCAATATTTTTTTATGATATATAAATTTCATAATTATTTTTTAAAATTTTATGTCATGAACAGAAATTCATAAAACCTGAAATATTGAGTAATCTAAGTATGGAAAGGTGTAATGCAGTATTAGTGGAAATTTAAAAACAAAAAAAAACAAGAGAAACAAATCATAAACATGGTAAATGGATCGTAAACAAGAAGAAAACAAAAAGGAATAAGAATTATATGAATTATAAACGGACTATAAACATAAAATAAACAAATTACAAATATATTATAAACGTGGAATAAATGATTTGATATTCATTTAAAAAAAGCTCAGTAAAAATGTGAAATTCAAGGAGATGTGTTTAATTTATAAGTTGTTGACAAGTGAAAGTCATCGAGAAGTAGAAGTTACGAGAAATTGATTGTAAATAATTAAGAAATAGACGTGCTATATATAAACAAACAAGCCCGTTGGAGGCCATGTGCAAATGCATTGCACAGGGTCCCCATTTTTTTAGAGCCCCAAATTTTAAAAATTTTAAAAAAAAATAGTACTTAAGTGTGTGCCTGGGTCAAGCAGTTCATTTTATTAAACATTTTTCACTAAGCCACTCTCAAATACATGTTTTTTATTTATTTTACTTATATATATCATAATTTTTATGAGGCCAATACTTTATATAGGGCCTTTCAAATTTATGAGATGGACTTGTATATAAACATAAGTGTAAACAGAAAAAAAACAAGTTAATATTCGTCAGAGTTAAATACAGAATAAGACATTTATGAAAAAGGAAACAAGAAGAATTATGGAAGATCAAATAAATAATAAATAGAAGATATTTTAAATTTAATAATAATAATGATGAAAAAAAAAGTGTAACATGTGTTAAATGTTGGGAGGAAGAAAAATTCAACTTGAATAAGTGAAATAAAAAGATAAAGGGAAAAGGAATATAAAAACAAGCATTTTATCATTCCTGATAAAAATAATTAATAAAAAAATATGATTTAAGGAAGGAATTTATTATAATTAAAAATATATGTACGATCATAAGTTTCTAGAATTCAATAGAGAAATAAAAGCCTAACAAATTGAGGTTCAAAATAATTAATATTTTTTGTTATTAGGAACGGAAAGTTTAGTCACAAATTTACGTATAAAATGTGAATCAAAATTTAACATGAGAGAAGTGAACTAAAATATACAACAGCCAGCTCAAAAGGACCTATGAAAATAAAACGCGTGGAAGCAAGTT
>CATIWJ010133974.1:0-29215 GCA_949640765.1 Croton laevigatus | reverse complement strand
GCGTCTCCGGCTGAATCATTGTCTCGGCTCGCGGTTTGCATTGGCGCACAGACGGGACGTGGTGACACATGGCCATCAGCACGAGGGTTCGTTCAGCGCACTGTCCAGCACGCGTCTTCAAGTGGCGCACAGCTGGAAATTCATCTGAAAAAGTGGTTCACATGAAATGACAAGGCACTGCAAGAATCTCTGTTAGTGCGCTAGACGAAGTAGTGCACTGAACGGGAAATGATACGTGGCAAAAGTCAGACTAAATAATCGGTCGGTGCGCTGCTTGGAATGGCGCACTGAGTAGGAGATGACACGTGGCAAAGGTCAGAGGAAAATTTTTCAGTGCGCTTGTTGGTATGGCGCACGGACGACGTGGCACACCAAATCCAGAATTTCCCAATTTTTAACACCAAACTTAGAATCTTTTTTCAAAAACGCACCAAAAAAGTTAATATCCCTAACAATTCCTTTACATTCTTTATAGAATGGGCTAGGCAATCGAAGACTCTGATATTCTGTTTATGTACCAGGAAAACTTGTACATTGTGTAGTGACAAAGAATAAAAAATATTAACGATTTTTTTCGTATATGTACTGCACAAAATAAACACATAAAATCAAATCAACAAATTCACAGAAGATTTTTAAGAGATTATAAATAAAAAGAGAATAGTTTCACAGTAAAATAAAATTTGAAATATCAGTTGAAAACAACTGGGCAAATAAAGATAAGGGTATCGGAAATAAAATTCGATCTGTTAAATATATTGAAACCCTAAACGTTAGAGGGGCTTAGCGTTTGATAAACAGCTCCACCAAATGCTAATATAATACGAGTTCACTTAACACCCAAAATAATAAAGATAGTGGTTTGACAAGAGTCAAACAGCTATAAACTATTTAAAACTCTACTAACAAACATGCCCTAAGTAGTCTTTTATAAAAGCATAACTCTGTTAGCTTTTAACTTTGTCTTTAGTTTTTCGTAATCAGCTACTCCAAACTACTAACAGTTATTCAAACAGTTAACATTACCAAAAACAACTAGTTTTGTCAAATACACCCGTTATCTTACATGTCGGTTCAACTGTTAATAAAAACAAACAAGTTAAGACAAACGAAAAGTGTTATCATTTAGAAAAGAAAAACAATATTTCTATACAAAAACAAATATTCCAAAGCATAAAAAATTGGCACCTGTTAGTTAGAGGAGGCTTTTTTTCTACTTTTAAGCTATTTTTATATATGCAGCAAGATATTGCTTATTAATAAGCATATTTTTTTTAGCCAAAATGGGAAAAATCCAAGCAATCCCAAACACCCTTTTAGCTTTAGCTTTAGGAGAAATTAATTGAGAAATAATATTATAAGAAACTTTCCTAACAAATAAACAAGCAATACATTGGGGGGTACATAACAAAATCTACAAACTGCAATTTCCTCATGAACCCTCCATCTCGTGATACACAGTATGCCTCGTGCAGAAGCAGTTGATGCACGTATGTATGCATGCATGCTTTGTATGAAAGCATCAAGTTGAAGGAGATCAAAATGGTTTCTCTCTGAAATTTACACGGGTTTAGGCTGTATTTGCTCGAAATCAAAAACCTCAAACATGAGGCGTCGCACGTCCGGTTTTCCATAAACAGTGTATGAAAGGCCATGAAGAGCTTGTTGAACAGCAGTTGTGGCAGGATTTCTCAGCCTCCGATTGTGCTCATATGCGTCTTGAACCTGCTCAGAATAGATCACATAGTGATGCAGATGTTTATCTCTTAAGTACCTCCCGCAAAACTTGTTCATCAGAACCCGCCGGTGCTTCTCCTGTAGCCACTTCCCTGGAGCATCTAAATGCTTCATCAGCAACCTCTCGGCCATTACAAGATCCTGATATCAAAATGTAAATAAATCACTTAAAATAAAGTTTACAAAAACAATGAATGTCGCGTGCTTAAAAGTTTGAAATTTGGAGAGCTTGATTTTACCACAGTTCAATTCGATAACATTGTTTTGCCAAAAAAAGAAAAATTTAATAACATTGACTGTAGAGAAGAATATACCTGGATCTTTTGGCCAACATATTCTAATCGCTCATAGCAAAACCGAGGGTGTTCAAATTTGTATTTTGAAGGATGCAGAAAACAAAGCTGTACCAAAGTAACAGAAAGAATATCAGAAAACAAGTGGACAGGAGAACGAGCTTCAAAGCAGAGCCATATAGATGAACATATGTAAAAGCAACAGAAATGTATAAATATATATATAGATGTGCGCGCACACACACACAGACAATTAGTATTGGAAGAAACATGTAGTTAAGAAGAAACAAGTAGTTAAGTACCTGCAAACCAAGTCCAAGTTCAATATTCCTGGCTTCAGTAATTTCTGGAATTCTGTCAGACATGGTGAGTGGATATCCTAGTGTTCGCATAACATGAGGTCTGCTTTCGTAATCCCATATGTTTCCTCGGAACCGATGCATTCCCGGTGGAACACAAGCCCTGAAAAGCCTTGGGTGTGCAAACAGAGCATCTTCAGGAGGCTGCAACACAATTTAACCTCAATCAAAGGATACTCTCAAATTGATAAAAATGAACTAGCCACTTCAGATTCAGAGGAAAAGCATTTGCATGCATAAACTATTTATACAGTAGAAGTCATAAAAAAAGTCCTGTTAAGTTGATAAATATTATCTATCGAATTCTGAAAACTAACAGCATATAAATCTTCAATGTCTCCAAACATAAATCTTAATCTCTACATGATGAATAATATGATGATAATGACAGTAATCATAGTAGTATGAATACAAGTTCACTATAGAATCAAGATTCGGTGGTTTAAAATTATTATCTAACAGGGAAAGAAAGTATGTGTACAACTTGCCTTATAAGCAGCAACATCTTGCCAACTTATCTTTTTCCCTTCAAATTCAACAGAAACATAGTCTACATCTTCAAGCTGTCTCCTTAATCTTGGCTGGCAATCCTCGGCTTCAGGGTCCATCCCAAATACTTCAAAAAGAACTCGATACACTTCTGGCATGCCAAAACACAAGTATATTGCAGCAAACAGAGCCCAGAAAACAGACCTACAAAAACAACCAAGCAATCAGTATCCTGTATATTTTTGCTACTGATTAAAAAATATATACATGCCATATTAACCACAAAGTGTAACTTAAAGCCAACCACAATTTGTACAAAAAGATTCACCAAGTCCAAGTCAAATAAAACTATCATCATGCTCTAAATAACAAGACTAATTGTCACTTCTATATAGTTGATGGATGCAAGTGTTGTGGCAAACAATTTTCCGCCTAGAATAAAATTCATGTTTAACTCGGTTGAACTGGCATTTATCCACAAGGAAAGATATTTTACTGCTATTTTAAATCCTTATAAACAAATCTTGCTCAAGCAGTTCCTTTTACAAAACTAAACCCAACATTGATCTGGAAAGTAAATCAATCTTCTCAGAATTTTGTCACATTATGATATTTCCACCCTAACATTCTCTACTTCCTAAATATTGCATAGATTAAGGTCAAACCAAAGGCCGCATGCCTCCCTTATTTCACTAAAGGTATTAGAGTGAAAATTTGATTTTCTTAAGCATCCAAATCAAGGCAACTGACAAAAGCTTCATTGAGCAGTAACAATTGACATACTTTCGCATCTTAATTACCATAGCATTCAATGTTGCTAGCTTTATGCATCTCCCACCAAAAAAGTCGAAAACTAAAATATGAAACAACCTACTGCGCTGAAATTCAATTGGCATCAAGCCATTCTCCACTGCTGTAATCGAGCAGAATGAGAAACTAATCTCTCAAGAATTCCACTTGTGCAACAACAGATATTGGATATAGCATTGTGAGGTATAAATTTGCCATTTTGCTATATTACTTTGAACCAGCAAACAGACTTATATGAACCAGTTCCCCTACAGATAACTCCAAATAACATAAAGTTCTCCCTTTTCTTATGCCAAAGAGCTGACAGAATGTCTTATTGAGAAACAAGCGAAAATTGCTTTGCTACAACAAAGATCAATATCTCAGAAGCTTGAAGAACCCAACAGAATAAAACTTAAGCACATTTATCTATCACATGTAAATTACCTATAACCAACTAAACCAAAAGCTTCAAAATTCAAGAAAACAACAAGATGCTATTACTCATAATTTTATGCCAGAGGTAAAAACTAAACTTTGAGATTCTACAAAAAGAAATCAAAATGAGAAACAGAAGGAAACTCACTTCACTGGCGGTTCTCGTTCTTTCCTAACCAGCTTATCCATATCATCAAAAGGGAAAACTAAGTTCTGCAAACTAGCTGCTTTAATCCACTTAGCTAAATTCCTTTTTCCAATCAAACCAAAAATTCTCTCTCTCATTGGAGCAGGAGATTCTCTTGGATATCTCTGTAAAAAAAACTCACAAAAAGCCAATTCCAAAACATACTGACCCAAGAAGCATAGCCTTGAATGCCCAGATTTTACGTGCCTAGCATTGGTCCTCTCGCAAGATGGATGCTGAAACGCTAAATACAGCAAAGTATCAAATTGCTTGGCAGGATTATCGTCCCCAAAATTATCTGATGGCTCCAAAGGATATCCTAAAGCTTGCTTTGCCTCAAGCAAGTACTCATCAATCCAAGTTTTATCAGCATTATTAAGACGCGAAGATGGTAGACAAGAACTCAATAAAGGGAATTGCTTGAGGGATAATTGAGGACTATTTAAAAACCTCTGCGCGAGTCTCTTGTCATCAAGTGGAGGTCTCAGAATAAATCGTTTAGGAGGAACTTTTTTCTTTGGAGAAGTGGCTTTCTTGCGCTCCGCGAGCTCTTTCAGAAGTCGTTGAGGGCTATTCTGTGGAAGCTCTTGTGGGTCTAGAGCTACAGCAAAAACGCGAAGATTTTGAACTGTTTTAGGGTTCTTGAAGTGGGATTGGAATGGTATTGGAGAAAATGAAGATGAGAAAGAGACGTCTGATATTTTTGGGAGGTGGGTGAAAGAAGAAGACAGTTCCATTAGTCGAATTTGCAGTATGTTACATTTAGAAGTTTACTTGACAGAGTTTTTGGGGTTTTAGGCCTCTGGACATGGATCTTGTGTTACAGCTGACAGGGTTTAGCAAGCAGGAACCGGTGGATAAGGTGAAAATGAAGAAGATGAAGAACAAGAAGCGTGGCAATTTAGCAAATAATGCACATTCTTTCGGTTAGATATTTTGTGGCATCCTCAATGGAAAACGAATCGTCGTTCTTTCTTTTAAAACGGTATTGTGCGTTTTACAATCTGTCGTTTGTTTCTTCTGTTATTATGAATGTTTTCTTCAGTCTCAATGTAAAAATACAAAGCCCAATAACAAAAGTGAGTCGACGATCAACTTGGCAAGGCCCAAGTTTCACATTTTCAGTCAGACAAGCTTTGATACAAAGGGAATATTTTGAAAATATCAAAAGAAAATTTGATATATAAAAAAAAAAGAGGGAAATGCACGGGTTTATAAAAGATTTACAACAAGTTTAAAAAAAAAAAAAGGCTTACAAGAAATTCTACCACTACGAAAAGAGTAGCACGCACAAACAATAATAGCCAAAATGATTTCAAAAATTTTGACTCGAAAATATAGGTGTGAAAGACTTAAACAACACATTTGAACAAATAGTATATAATTTTAAGCTCAAGAGAGTAATTTAGTAGCATTTTTAGGACTGAAGTTACGATTCGAGGCTTATTTGAATTCTCTTCTTCCCCAAATATATTTTACTCTATTTTCTAAAATCCAAAAATACCCCTCTCTAAACTATCATTTACCTTATCTTTTCTTTTCTCTATCTCTTCCTCTCCTCTCTCATCCGACCCATGTTCTACATCTTCACATACAGCTATTGTTCAATTTACGAACACTACAATCCGATCTATGTTCTTAAATGCTCTTCTACATCTTTGTTTTCTGATTTGAATAGCGAGAAGAAACAACATAAGGTTATAGGCTTTATAGAGATTAAAACTGAATTTGGATCTACTAGACAAAGGGAGTCCTTGAGGAAGACGTCGATGCCACCTGATTTTTCGATTTGAAAATTAAAGAAGAAGAAGAGGAGTATATATGTCCAAACAACATCTCTTCGTCTTCTTCAAAACAAGTAAATTATAGCCACCATTTAAGATTCTTTCTTCTCTAAAATCTAGCAAAATTCAAAAAACTCAAAAATCCAGAATACCGGATGGAAGAAGAAGAACAAGAAGAGAGAGAGAGAGAGAGAGAGAGACCGTTGGTGATATGTTTTTGTGCTATTATCAACTTCAGACCAAAGAAACGATTTGAATGTAGCTTGATTGTAAGGCTGATACAAAGAAAAAGGAAAAGAAGCCCAAGAAGGTAGCATAGTGGTAAGAAACTTCTTTTCTAGGACTGAAGTCTTAAGTTCGAGGTTTATTCCAATCCATTTTTCCAATTCTCCCAAATATAGGCTAGAGATAAGAGTATTTATGTTAAAAAAAAAAAAAAGAAAAAGGAAAAGGTTAGAGGGATATAATTATAATTTGCTTAATAAAAATGCTATTTACTACCACAATGTAATGAAACTTGGTGACATTTAATAAATTGGAAGTTTAAAATGTGCCATCCATTTCCATTTAGTAGGGCTAGTCATGACAACTGTGGAATGACCTTTTGGTAATTTTTAGTATAAGTGGCATTTTCATTAATTTTTTTAATTAAAAAGTGAACTTTTGACATTTTTTTATGATTTTTTTTGTATAAAAATTAGTTATTATTGTGATACAAAAAAAAAAAAAAAAGATGTTTTCTATATAAACAGAAAATCCCTTAATAGAAAGTAATACCCATGAAGAGTTATTATTTTTCAAAAGACAACAAAATATAATTGTTAAATTATTTTAGTCTTTTCATAAAAATATACTAGTAACTTTTAAAGAAAGCTCTTTCGACCGTTTCAATTAACAATAAATATCACAAAAATCAAGTCACCCAGAAAATTTCAATTTACCCAGAATTATACAGTCAATACGTAATGCAATAACTTAATCAAAGTCTTGAAGAATAATAATAATGACTTACCTTGAAACCTTACTACTCTTGTTTTTGCTTTTGCACATCATACAAACATTGGTAACTCGTAAAACATACACAATGCCCAATCAAAACCACCACAATCTGAAAGAGGAAATCAGAAATATGTATGAAAAACCAAAAACACTTATGACAATGGCTTTATCTCCCCACCTATAACAATGGCATTTTATCAAAAAAAAAAAAACCAAAATGCATACCTTGTTAGGTAATCGCAAAGCTGGAGATAGTTGCGTCAATTCTGCTGCAAGTTCTCTATTAACCTCCTACGCGTCAATTTTTCATTGATGTTCAGCTTCTTTGCAATCAGTTAATAAAATGAAATAAGAAACTAAACAAAAACGCAATGCACGTATCAAAGATTTAGAGGACTTGATTTCCAGAGAGTAATTGGATGGAGAATAGAGAAACCACATCACTGGTAAAACACATACAAAAATTGGAAATCAGTTACACGCAATGAAATAAGAAACTAAATTAAAAAAAAAAAAGAAGCAAAGCACAGATGAAAAAAATCTGATTTCCGGAGTTTCTTCACAAATTTGCAGCTTTCATTTGATAATCGGTCATTAAATCTCTGACTCAACGAACAACGATTCCGCTTAAAAAACAAAATATTACAATTTTTTTTCTAAAAAAAGTGAACAATTACTTTAAATAACTTTTTTTTTTTTAATGAATTGTGCATAACTTATTGTCATTACATTATAGAATATAGACCTAAGGCTCATAGCTTATTTTTATAAAAATCTTCATTTGAGCAACTTTTAGAATATATATTTTTTCATTTATTCCAATAATATATATTTTATATTTTTTATTTATTTCAATAATATATATTTTAATTTTCATAGACCTAACACCTCATTTGCCCCTACTTCCGTACCTATGTACCGTGAATATAAATAAGATAAGATGAATGATGACTAACTTAGAGTATAAGCACTGCCTCATGCATGCATATGCATAGACTAACAACAGAGATTGAGAAATAATTGTGAGGGTTGGGGACCATTCATTGATAGAGGACAATACAATACATATGAGTCATAATTTCACTCTGATTTTATTATGAATGTTGCCTTCACATGGAAAATAATTATATTTCAATTATACTCTTACGTAGCAGACAATCAGATCACGTCTTTCAGCTAGCTATAGGTGTAGAATAGGGCCTTTTGATCTTTATTACTTACTTTTGGATTGTTTGTGGCTAAACTCAATATGTATTCACATTGGATTTCACTATAGAAATATGATAGGGCAATTTAAGGAGTGGCCCAAGCTCAAATGGCAGTGCTCAGGCCGTGGAGGTAGACGTATAGCGTTCGAGCCCCATACCTGTAAATTGGCCCTACTATTTCCCCTCCTCCAAATATCTAAGGAAAAAAAAAAATATGATAGGGCAATTTGACAAATATGTATTCATATTGGATTTCACTATTTTAGTATAGTAATATAATCACTTCTGGTCAAAAAAATATAATCACTTCCCTAAAAAAAATTAATATTTACTCAACATTCTAAGAAATATGACATTCAATACATATAGAATTTTAAAATATCACATTTACTATCATTTCTCACAAAAAAAAAAAATGGAATTGTGTTATTGTTATTTTTACACTTCTTAACAAAACAAATAATGGGTATACAAATAATTAAAATAATCTCTTATGTTAATAATAATAATAATAATAATCAGGAAAATTTCTTTGGGGTTCCGGTTTTTAAAATAAGATTTCTAGGTCATTCAAGTTTGTACCATTAAACTACTAGGTGCTTTTATTCAATTTTTAATTTTCTTTTTCCATTAATTAAGCATAGAAATATTGAAAAAATTTCTTTTGAGTTCCTAAAGTTTTGGTAAACTGTTCGCAGGTCCATATGTTTTCAAAATTAAATTTTTATGTCATTCAAATTTGTATTATTAGACTATTAGATCCTAAGCCTACCATTTGAACCACCAACACCATGTTCTACTTTTCTAGTTGTAATCGCATGAGCTTAGAATGGTAGAAAATCATTGGTTTTTGTTTAGTGATTTCATTTTTGTGCTTCTGATTTCGTTTTTATTATCAGATTTCGATTTTATTTTTATATGCAATTTTATTTGGCGCCTTTGATTTCATTTTCTGGTTATGGTGAAGGTAGTGCAACAGATAGAGCAGGTGGGTTTTGAACAGACAAATGGAGGTAGTTATGATTTGTTAAACACAATAAGGCTTTGATTTAATTTGTGGTGGATGCTCTCATGATTCTCTGATATGTTCTCAATTTCTTTGCTTCAGACGTACACATGTTATATGCTTAGTATACATATGTTGAACAGTATTTGAATTGAATTTTTTTGAATTTGTCTTGTTTAGTTTGTAATTTTTTACAAGCTAGGTGTACACATGTTGAACAATATTTGAGCCTTTAATTCTTTTTGTTTTTTGTGATGTATGTGTTAACTCTGAACGGAACACATGAATATATTTCTGAGTTTTCGCACTATTTTTAGAGGTGTTGAATATTTATTTGTTTATTTTTAATTTTTAATGTCATTTTCCTATTTTTTAATGTGTTTTTAGTTTGCTTTTTAATTTGAATATTGTTTGAATATGTGTTGAACAATTGTAGTTGTTGTACTTTATTTGAATTTTTTTTTCTTCTATGTTTTATTTTTATTTTTTTTTTGTGTAAATACATGTTTCACATTTTATTAATCTGTTGTAGAACATTGCATTTTTCTACTATTTTTTTATTTTTTATTTTTTATTTTAAAATATGTTAGACAATTGTTATACTGTTATTAAATATTTTTCTATTGTTCAACTATATATTTTTTTATTTTTCTTTTGGTGAAAACATATTGGACACTTTTGTACTGTTATTGAATATTTTTCTTTCTTTTCAACTATTATTTATTTTCATTTTTTTTATTTTAAACATGTTGGATAATTGTTGTTACACTGTTGTTAAATATTCTTCTTCTTCTTTTTTTTTTTGCTATATTTGATTTTGCTTTTTTTTTTTTTTTTGTTAAATATGTTAGACTGTGGTTTTACTGTTTTTAAATTTTTTTTGTTAAATAAGTTAGATTGTGGTTTTACTGTTTTTAAATATTTTTTGTGTTTTTTATGCTATGTATTTTGAATATTTAATTGAATCATATGTTATTTATTAAATCACTTATGAGTAGGTTTTGATTTTGTTTTTAAGTAGAATTAGTAACTTGCTTTTTGTCTTTTTTTGTAGGTTATGTGTACAATATTTTGGTGCATCCAACAATACAGAAAAATGTTTTTAAATATATTTGGAATTATAAAGAAAAATATATATATATATACATTAGTTATATAAAAAATATACAAGAGTTGTACAAAAATATATAATTAGTTAACATAATAAGAGTGTCATTTTGGACACATTTTTGCTGGCATGTGTGCAATATGAGCCCGTGTTGCTATTTTTGTGAGAATGTGCCTTTTTTTTGTTTTTTTCCATTTTGTTTTAACAAATTTATCATGAGTTTTTTTTTTTTTTCTATAAGTTATCATTTATTACATTATTTTGCACTACAATTTTTTTTTAAAATTATTTTTATTTTTAAAACCATTTCCATAGCTACTACGCCTTTAAATTAGGAATTCAGTCCAACAAAACCCAAAATTTATGGTTTTTTAATTTTTAAAGACTTTTTGTCTCAACAACATTTTTTTGCAACTTGAAATATCATTATGCCATGAAATATATATACTACCTCTGTTTCAATATTTGTGAGACTTTAGAGTTTTTTGTTGTTTCAAAATAGTTAAGACTTTTGATATTTTAGGTGTAATTAGGACAATTTTGCCATTTGTCTTATAGTGAAATTGAGGGAAAAGAAATAATTTTTTATTACACATAAAATTTGAAAATTTGAAAAAAATAATTGTTTAATGGTAAAAAAGACATGTACAGCAAAAAAGTTGGAGAGAGAAAACACTGACATATGACAAGAAGAGAGAGAAAAGCGCGTGTAAAGGGGAATAAATTGGTCTGGGTATCAATTGTGGTTAAATGGGTGCATTTTGTGAGAAATGCAGCCAAAATGTGCAATACATTTCGCATAACATGGTGCATAATGTCTAATATGCACCCAAAATTTATATTGAGTAGAAAAATAATTGACATTAAAAAGAAAATTTTGGGTCCCGCCTCCAGCTTCCATAATTTCTTTATCTGACAGAGGGGCCCTATATTACTGGCATCAGCCACCTTTTAGCAGAAGATATTTCCCCATTAGCATTCTCTCTCTTCCTTTTTAAGGGCTTTTTGGATAGAAAACTTATAAGGAAATTTTGGGTGGAATAGTGAAAGGCTCACCAATATTGAAACGGAGGTAGTACATGATATATATGTATTTGTATTCATGTAATTAATTATTTAATTCATGATTTTTTTATTGAAATTACTGTATTTTCTATCATTGGCCATAATCATAAGCAATTGGAAGTTTTCAGGAAATATATGTATTGATAAAACAAATAGAGAAGGGGATAAAACCACTAACGGATATATGTATTTTTTCAAAAACTGAAAAAAAGAAATATGCTATGCTATAATATAATTCGAATAGTTTTTTAAACTGGACCGCTCTATTGTGCGTCTTTGTTATAGCAATAAATAAAGGCATTTCGTTTTCAAATTATGAAAATGAGCAATAAAGGCAATTTAGCAACAAATATTTGATTTGAATGAACAAATGACCAAAATACAAGAAATTTAGAGTCCAAACAAAAATGGACAGAAGCACTTAACTCTATTCAACAATTGATGTAAAACAGCTATAAATGTTGGGGGTTAAGTTGGTGAAATTGGTAGGGCAAAATCAAGACTTGTGTTCTACATTATTTGAACTTATAGGTCCCAAATACTTGACGAGACGTTGAGTCCTATTTCTGCATTGAGATCGATGGATGATTTTGTGTCCTATGAACTATCAACATCTATCCTTATTGATCCGGTGGAGTAGCTGTTTAGAGGCTGTTTTAATCCCCTTTAATTTGATTTCCTATTCATTTAAAAAAAAAAAAAATTGATTTCCTAATACAAATATATGACTAAGCCTTCTATACACTTAGAAATAGGAGAATGATTGAATTTGCTTTCTTATATGATTTTTCAGATCCTGAAAGCCCATTTTTTAATTTTTTTTTTTTTTAAATAGCCATTAAATTATTTGCACTGGGTCCTAAGATTAAAATCAATAGATTACAGTTTGTAAAATTTAATTTTGCATTATAAATTATATAGGACTACAAATTCAACGATATAAATTTTATTGTCTAAATTACAACACAGAGTTAATTTTTCAAAACTGTAATTTATTACTTTTGATCTTTGACCAAAGTACAGATAATTCAGCAGACGACTTTGAAAAAAAATACAAAATTAATAATCCGAGAGATCTCAAATTCGCATTAATTTAATTGGTTGAAAAGAGAATACAAAGATGACATGCTTATGTGTGAAAATTTTCCTAGTTGAGGAGAGAATGTGAAAATGATACATTTACATCCAAAAAATATCCTTAATTGAAGAGAGATGATATGTATACTGTCACGATCTAACTCGGGGGTCGTGACCAGCGTGCGGTTAGATCGGAGTCTGACCGTACAAGCTTGTAAAATAATCTGCCTAACTACTTTCGTCAACTACTTACGTTCAAATTCATTGGCCTAAAATGATTAACCTAAAATAACTAAAGTAAATAGGTGGTCTAACTTATATATCATATCAAATCTAAATCAATATCTAATATGAATCAATATCTAATATGAGATCTTACATATATGAATTTTATGTGCATAGTAATAGAAGAAAGGGTCTTCCCGGCATTTCAATACTATATAAATTGATATGTGTTAAGGTATAATGATATGTGTCATGATTGGTGTTCCCCATTATACATATAATTTATTGAGCAATTTAATTGCTCGCGCCCTTATAGATTTTGCAGATTTCTGATATTTTGTTAGGTGAGGCTTAATTTTTTTTTTTTTTAAAGAACCAAGAACCAGTAATTTATAGGTTATTTTTAATCTGTACCTAGAAAGATCTCGACATTGTGTAAAATGTTTTCTATTTTTTTAATTATTATAATATGAAAATTAGACAAAAGTATTTTGTAGAAATTTTACATATTGGTTATTAAAATTTAAAGGCTTATATAATTAGATCTCTGTGACCTTGGATTTTTGTCATGATAGATTGATGTCGATTATTTTTATTGGTTGTAACCCATTTTCTTTTAATTTCCATAAGTTTTTTTTTTTTTTTTTTAACATTTTGATATCTATTTTCTAGTTAGAATTGATCTTCCAGATTATAAGGCTTCTATAGCTCGAAAATTTTTTGGACCTATCTACTCGGAAGTCAAGGAATTCTTTACTTGGTTGATGCTTTAAACTCATTAAAGCTTGCCTCTTCTTGTCTCTTGGCCACAAATTAGTAGATTAATTTTGATCTTTGCTCAATTGCAACGACGCAACGTAGGAAAAAAGACCTCCCCGTAGAAACGTACAGGAGGTTTTCTCCTCGTACGGCTTGAGAAAAAATGATATGAATTTTTGTATATGTATAGAATTAGAGTGTCAAATAAATTAACTAACTTGAAAAACAAAGCTCCCCCAATTAATCCACAATAGTATTTTGGCTAGATTTTTATCTTTTACATTTCTTCATGTAATCATGTCTCTCATTCTTTTTGAAAGTTTTATTTCACGGGCTAGAGATTTAGATGTATTTTTCTCTATCTAGGATTATATATAGTTGTTTGGAGATCAAATTTTAATCTTGTATTAGTGTTTGATTTTTTTTTTCCTCTGTTAGTGGATTTAATGGAATGAAGAAGGTTTTAGTGTGTAATTTGCAAACTATAATTTTATTAAAATAATATATTTTCTTGATATAATTTTATTAAAAACTGGAGTAATCAAATCTTATTTAAGGTGAAAAAAAAATGAAGAATGCCATCATCACCAAATTTTTTGGCTCTGCCTTGAGTAATATAACACTCAAATAAATCTAAGAAGATAGCCTAGTGGTAAGACACTTTTTTCTTAGGACTGAGGTCCCGGGTTCGAGGTTTATTCTAATCCTTTTCCCCAATTTCACCGTAGTATGAGTATATATATATATATATATTCAATCAACTCTATTAAGAATTAAAATTGAATATAAGAATCCAATTCATTCCAATTGTTAAGAGACTATAGAGCTTTGGGTAGTGGATACTTTTTTTTCCTAAAGTACTTTGGGTTAAATTAAATAAACAGTTTTTTTTAGAAAAATAAAAGTGAACTTATATTTATGAATGAAATTTTTTAAAATAAAGAATTTAAAAAGCGATAAAACTTCCATTAAAAAGAATATTAATAAAAATATTAATAGAATGAGAAAGCTGAACAAAAATATATAATCTAATACTCTCTTCCTCCGTTTTATAAAAAATGTCACAATGCGACATTTATTTTGTTCTAATATAAGTGTCACTTTCTATATAATAAATGATAAATTTTATTTTTTCATTTTTTTCCTTTTATGTGTTTTGATAATATCAAATTTTTTGAATATAATTCAATTTATTTTGTAAATACTCACTATCATAATGACAAAAGTATAAATTTACTATCCAATCTAAACACTGATTAACTAAGGTTAAATTTGTAATACTGAGGGAGTAGTAAATATGAAAGTTATATGGTTTAGCACATTTTGAGTTTTCTTTTAAAAATATAGCACTTTGAGTTTGATATTTAAAACTATACCACATTTCAAGTGTTTTTACGTATGTGCTCCTATTTTATTTTAATTTTTTTTATTATTATTTTAAAAAATACAATTTATAAAAATAAAAAAATTCAAAAATTGGAAACTGCAAAGTTGCAGCTCCATCTCTGGCAGCCACTTTCAGCCGCTATCGCTGCCTCCAGACACCCGCAGAAAGTTGACGTCTGTGCAAGTTCAGCGTTATCAAGATCGCCGCATCAGTTGCCAGTGGCCAATGCAGGCACCGGTCAAAGTCTGGTTGACATAAACTGCAAAATATGTAGAATTTTCCGTCACCTTTCTTGTCGGCCTTTGGCTTCCCTATGACAATTATTTTGGTATCAAACGACTCGCCTTCTCAAGCTCTTTCAGATCTGGTATGGTTCAGTCGGTGATATCACCGTTTTCCATAAAATCTGACTTTTTTTGTATTTTTTGGCCTTATGTGTTGGAGTCATGAAAAAGTAAGACCATATTTGGAATCTATAAGTCGAAATCTTTCTGATGACATATGGTTTGTTAGGTTTCATCATCGTTGAAAGTTTTCGATGACCGGCGATGGCAGTTAGGGTTTCTGTAGTGGAGGTGGTGGAGGTGACCTAGGATTTTTCAATTTGGTCCCTCATATTTTTTTTTTTACTTTTTTATGGACTTATATTGAATAATATTGATTTATATTGATTAATATTGAATTATATTGATATGTATTTTTAGTATATATTGGCTTATATTGAGTTATATTGATTTTTAAATTGATTTATGTTAAGTTATATTGATATCATATTTACTCATATTAATTAAAATATTTACTTATATTGATTTCATATTGACTTATATTGCGTTATATTGATTAGTATTAACTGGTACTGAGTTATATTGACAAACATTGATTTAATTTTCGGTGAAGTTCGCCAGAAACCGACTAGTTATAGCAGGGACATTTTTTTTTTCGGCTGGTAAAATTTGAAAGAATTCGAAATTATATTGACAGATATTGACGTATATTGATTTTATATTGATTGACACTGAGCTATATTGACTTATATCGACAAATATTGATTTTTAATTTTCTGGTGAAGGTTGCCAGAAATCGCCCAGCTGTGGCGGT
Source organism: Croton laevigatus (assembly GCA_949640765.1). Lineage (NCBI taxonomy): Eukaryota > Viridiplantae > Streptophyta > Magnoliopsida > Malpighiales > Euphorbiaceae > Croton > Croton laevigatus. The sequence goes on along the minus strand of CATIWJ010133974.1, from coordinate 13,207 downwards.
GACCATTTTTCGGCCATATGATAAAGTTTTGAAGAATTCTAAATTATATTGACATATATTGATGTAAATTGATTTATATTACCTTTTAAATTTTTGATCAATTAATTAAAATAAATTAATATTTTTTAACAAAGAGGTAGTTTTAAAATTTTTAAAATTCTGTAAATCTTATTTGTTCTAAATTGTTATTTTAGTAATTATGAAAGATATGTATTTTTTTAAATAAAAAATAAGATATGTGCTATTTCACTTAACCCTAGTTATATATAAAATTCTAAATAATAAATTCGGATTCAAATCCGCCATCTATCTTAAATCTTACATTAAAAAAGAGATTAGATAATTGGAAATGGTAGGAATAATGATCTAATAGTTCATTCCCAAAAGTAGACCATTCTCCATCCTCCCACTTATACATGAACACGTGATCCTGCACGTGACTAGTTTGATACACATATGCATTACGAACCTTGTGCTGCTGTATAAAGCATAAAGTTTTAACTAATCTTTCCCTTTTTCTCTTCCACAAAAAATTCAAATAACGAACACGTAATCATCTAAATATATAAAAGTTGGGAAATGCTCAATGATGTAGTAAAGACTAAAAACTTATGTGTAATTTTGAAATTTTTTCTAATTCTAAAATTGATCATATTTAATATATCAAAATCTTATTGAATAATAATTAATTTATAATTGGTAATAAATTTATTAATTTTTAGTTTTATAATTCTAAATAATTAAAATTGAGAATTAAATTATTTAATTTTTTTATTATTAATAAGAGAAATTATATCAATTAATAATACATAGCTTTACTTATGTATAAAATTATATTTTAATTTATAAATATTTTAAAATTTGTTTTATTTGTATTTTATAATTATTCATAAATAAGTAAATATTTATTAATAAAATAATATATAATTATTAATAAAATTAAAATAAAATGGGTGGTTTTGCTTAGGGTTTGGAAATCGTGGCTGAAGGTAGAGATGATCTGGGTAAGTCGAAAGAAAGGGAAGGGAGAGTGCAATGTCGTAGAAGAGAAGGAGGGGCTGAAAAGAATTATGATAATTTTTTAGGTTTATATATATGTCGGTGTTCGTGAGCCGCTCGCGAGTATGAATGAAACATACTTGCGAGCGGCTCGTTTATTAAACGAGCTCGATTATTGAGTTCGAACTCTGCTTGTTTAGCTGATAAATAAACTCAAACGAGCATTTGACGAGCTAAGTGCCGGGCAAGTCACGAACTATTCGGCTCATTTGTAGCCCTATTTACAATAAGTTACTCTAAAAGCTAAACACTAGCGGTTGCCTTGTAATTTTGTTGCAACTAGTCCTTTAGTGAGCATAAAACTTTAAGCACAAAGGTTTTATCCTTGTGCAAGCTTTGGCCCAGTGAAGGAAAAAAACTTTTATTGATTAGAATAATTTCCACGTGGAAATTCTCAGCTTTAGCCGCCAATGAACATGCAACCATCTCATCCATTCACAACCCGAAACTCCTCAAACTCCCCACACACCACAACATCATCTTCCTGTAAATTAACCCCTTCTTTCTTAGTGATTACCCAAAATGCCATCCCTTCATACTTTCTTGTATGGCTGAAAATGGTTATTACCTTCAACATCCTACTCTTTTTCACAAAATTAGATACTTTCAGCTTCTTTCTTTTCTCACTAATCCTCAGTTCATAATAAGCTTTCTTTTCTATAATTTTGGATGAAAAAAGAAAAAAAGAAAAAAGGGTCATAAAGAAAAACAAAAAGTACATGCATATACTGTCTTCTCAAACTCTTTATCTTTCTCTAATTTTTTTTCTGTTTGCTCTGCCTCTTCGCTGCTTTGGTTGGCCTCATCATTATTAATTTTTGCTCACTATCTGATGGAGACATGGTCCTAATAAAGATCCTTCCTTCTGTGCCATGGTGGAGCTTAATCAGGACGAAACCGCACCCACCAGTGCTGCTACTATGTCCTCAAAAAAGAAAGAACTTATGTCCACTGCCATGAAGAGAACTAGTGAATGGTTTGCTTCTTGTTCTTAATTCTATAATCTTTTTTTTTTTTGTTATGGTAAAAAGTTTCTAGCTTTTTAACTTTCTGGGTATTTGTGCAACATGTACTTTTCCAGGATTTTCTCTCAAGAAATCCCCAGTGATGTCTCTGTTGTTGCTGGTGGAACTTCCTTTTCATTGCATAAGGTTTGATTTTTTGATCCTCACTCCTTAATTTATAATATAATTGAATACCCCATGAGAATTTTCGACCAACCTGTTATAAAAAATCAAATGAATAATTAACAAGAATCCAGCAATGTTTAGAATAGCACTAACTTTCTGTATATCCACCAAAACAAAAGCATAATGTGTAACTGAAATGTATGATCTTGGATAATTTATTGAATTGAAGTTCTTCTCTTTGTTTTTTTGGTTGTGTATTGTTATGGCAGTTTCCATTAATCTCGAAATGTGGGTGCATAAGGAAAATGGTATCAGAATCTAATGATGCTGATCTTACTGAAATTAAACTTGCTGATATCCCTGGTGGGGGAGAAGCATTTGAACTTGCAGCCAAGTTCTGTTATGGAATCAATTTTGAAATAAGTACAGAAAACATAGCTATGCTTCGATGTGCGGCAGAGTACCTAGAAATGACTGAAGAATATGCAGTTGGAAACTTAGTAGCAAGAACTGAAGCCTACTTGAATGAAGTAGCTCTTAGAAGTCTTGCTGGAGCAGTTTCTGTTTTGCATTCGTCAGAGAACTTACTTCCACTTGCAGAGAAAGTAAAACTGGTGTCTAGATGCATCGATGCAATAGCATTCATGGCCTGCAGGGAAAGTCAATTTTCTTCTTCAGGTAGGTCTGATAGCGGTAATGAAAGTGCACTTTCTTCTGCTACATCTCAACCAAAGTTCATTGCTGATTGGTGGGCTGAAGATTTAACTGTTCTTAGAATTGATATCTTTCAAAGAGTTCTCATTGCAATGGTTGCTAGAGGATTTAAACAATATGCTCTCGGTCCCATACTTATGCTGTATGCTCAGAAATCTCTACGAGGTTTGGTGAGATCCTAACCCAAAAACTTAATTTGATTCCTTTTATTTTGCTTGTGCTTAAATGTAAACATTACATTCTACTTGGTACACATATTTTAGGAAACATTTGGGAAGGGGAGGAAGAAAATTGAGCTGCAACAAGAGCATGAAAAGAGAGTAGTTTTAGAGACAATTGTCAGTCTTTTACCAAGGGAAAGGAATGCGCTTTCAGTTAGCTTTCTATCAATGTTGCTCCGTGCTGCCATATATCTTGAAACAACAGTTGCTTGTAGGCTTGATTTGGAGAAGAGAATGGCGTTACAATTAGGCCATGCTGCTTTGGATGACCTCTTGATTCCTTCATATTCATTTACTGGTGATACATTGTTTGATGTGGATACAGTTCAAAGGATCATGACAAATTACCTCGAATTTGAAGTAGAAGGAAATCGATTAGGATACCACCAAGCAGATGATGAGTATATTTCCCCTCCACCTAGTGATATGGAACACGTCGGGAAGCTGATGGAGAACTACCTAGCTGAAATAGCCTCTGATAGGAACTTAACTGTTTCAAGATTCATTAGTCTTGCTGAACTTGTTCCAGAACAATCAAGAGTAACAGAAGATGGGATGTATAGATCCATTGACATCTTCCTCAAGGTGCATTCTCTCACATATAATATTTCTATATGCTTATGCCCCAAATGATACACTTCACACTATGAACCTTTTAATCATTCAAAGAATCCGATTTTCCAAATTACTAGGTATGAAGTAATCTTAATCCGATTTTCCAAATTACTAGGTATGAAGTAATCTTACACCCAGTTTAGCCTTTTTATACTATTGAGTTACAATTTTAAGTTTACCCTTCAAAATTGAAAATAGTTTAGTTGGCAGTAGAACTTAACATATAGCAACAATGATGATTTTACCGATTATAACTGGGTAAACAAAGACGGCAAGCATTGAAATGCAATGAAATTTCTCAAATTTCCTTTATCAGAAGTTGAGTTTTTGATGTGCTTGTAACCCTGTAATTCTGATAGGCTCATCCCGCCTTAAGTGATATGGAAAGAAAGAAAGTCTGCAGTCTGATGGATTGCCAAAAGCTGTCAAGGGAAGCTTGTGCTCATGCTGCTCAAAATGACCGCCTTCCGGTTCAGACTGTGGTTCAGGTATTATACTATGAGCAGCAGCGTCTCCGTGATGTGATGGATGGAAATGCCGCAGGTGGAGATACCCCTGCACTGCCTTCCAAAATGAATTTATACTCCCCCAATATTCCTCCTGTTTCTGATGAGATTTCCAAACTGAAAAGAGAGAATGAGGACCTGAAATTAGAACTAGTGAAAATGAAAATGAGACTAAGAGAAATTGAAAAATCAACAAGCACTAGATCTGCAACAAATAGTCCGTTATCAAACAATTCACCATCAGCAAACAAACCTCCATTGCCTCGAAAATCATTTATAAATTCTATGTCGAAAAGGCTGGGACGCATTAATCCTTTTGTCCGGGGTGATGATTCCTTTCTCAAAGGTAAAAATAAACCAAGCAAGAATCGTAGGCATTCCATTTCCTGATGAAACATGGCTTCACCGATGTGCTCTGCACTTCACGGACAGCAATGTGTTTATTATATTATCTATCTTTTTGGCTTTGATTTTAAGGCAGGCTTGAGAAGACTATAGTAGGTAGAAGCTTGTTTTTGTTTTATACTTGTTTTTCAGTGTGATATTGTTGTAAATAACAGTATTATTGCATCTTAATATCATATCCATTAATAAAAATACATGATTTGAAGGCTAATTATTGATGTTCTGAAAGGCTGAGAGGTTGCTGCTGAATGCAAATCTTAAGCCTTTTTTATGATTAAGGTAATGAGCAGTTCTTTGCTAAGAGAATGATTATGTAAAGAATATGGGCCTAATTCATTTGAAAACCCGAGTGCACAGTGGATTGCCCAGTCCTGTATAGATTCCATCCTCCCCACTAATGTTCAATGTGGGATTCCAACAGATTAAACAGATTCTTTTTCTGAGAAAATTATTATTGAACAGATTCTTTTTCTCAGAAAACAAACATATAGCAGACAAATATACAGGAGAATGAAAATGCAATACATATTCATTTTGTATTTCAAGTGAAATGTGCCGTTCTGAAGGAAGGCTGATCCGATCGTGTCGATTTTTCCGGTTCAAGTAAACATTTTCTTTTGATTTACATTTTCTTTTGATTTTTTCTGAAAAATAATGATGCAGATCAGTCAAATTAGTTTTGAACATTGAGCAAGAGGATACAAATATTCTGAACTAGCAGTGATAATGTGCAGAATATGTGGGGTCTGTATATAAATTATTGAACCCTTTTGGAGAAAGAGCTTTTAAAAAAGCAAGAATGGCTAAAGGGACAGCCTAGCAGAAGTGCATGCTGATGTCTAAGTTTAAGAAAAAAGCTACTACTTATTTGAGAAATTGGATAAATGAAATGAATGTTCAAAAAGGAAGTAATTTTATATACAATGGAGTAAGCAGGCCTTGTATAGATTATGGTCCTTAATTATTGAGATGGGAATCTGTTGTTGAGCTGGTGGCAGACAAACTAAAATAAGCTCTGAGCTACTACTTCTATTTGGTGGGGTAAGTGAGTGGCTTCTACCTTCAAGTGTTGGGTTGAAAATATATATTGATTTTTGAAGAGAAAAGAAGAAAAAAAAGAAAAGAAAACACATATTTAGAGTATTCTCTAGCATGCTTTAATCTGAAAAGGCAACTATTTTTTCCAGGTAGAGCAATCAATAGGAAAATGAGTTACCCTAAAAATGTGGGCAAGGCTCCTTTTTGTTATCAAAGCTTGCTATTAAGGCTCAAAATTAAGTCTTTTTCCTATATCCAATGATTCTTTTCTTGCAATGAACATTCTTTCACACCAATACTATAAATCCAAACCCAAAATACCAAAATTAGTCCATCCATAATACAAAATGAGCTCCAAAAACAACTCATTTAATTACATTAATAGTACTTGAGAAAGAGATGGAAGTTAAAAGCTTTTTTGCCTTAAAATAGTGAATCCTAATGAGTTAAGGTTGGATGTTTTGGATCCTTTTCAATTACTTATAAGTCAACTTGAATCAAGACAAAATCATTATTAATGACTTTAATTGAAAAATAATCAAATTTAGTCTACTAGTAGTAGTTTTCAGGTTAAGTAAAACACAGATATAATAAAGCCTTGAAATCTAAGGTGTACAAGGGGAAATTGCTGTCATGAATATTAATTAATATAATTATAGTATTAAAATTTGCAGACAGGAATTGACAATTTTGCATTGGCAACAAATGATGATTGATGTGAAGAACTAAAAACAGCACGTCTTTAGATTTTTATGCATTATGCAAGTCATGATCTCTACACAGTACACACCCTTTAATCAAACACAAAGAAGAATCCATACAAACCATAAGTGACAGAATTAGTCTAAAATCTGATCTAATCTATATATATAAATTGGATTTTTTTAGAGAAAAAAAAAAAGTTCAAGTCAAGTCATATTGAGACTCAATACTTGAAAAAGCCAAGGAGGCTGTTTTAACCTCGCCTCTCTCATTTGTTCATCAACTCCTGTTGTATCATCACGAACCTGATGAAGGAGCCCCAATTCGAAATCGGACTTTTCCTTTTTTGCATGATGACTGCTTGATTGTTTTATATGGCTGGATCCAGTAGAAGATGAAGAAAAACTCGGTCCTGAATCAGATGTTAGTGGTGTGTCTGTGTCAGGTTTCTTCCTCCTCGTTCTGTTACTGTAAGTGGAAGGGCCTAATGTTAGCTCAATCTCACTTTCATCTATCAACTCTAAGTCCATACCATATTCTCCAGCTGGCCTTTCAAAGTCTAGTTTGATTACAGACTTGTGTGAGAAATTTATATTATTCTTTGCATTCCATAAGTCTTGAGTATTTTGTAAAGTATTACTGTTAGGGCTGTTATTAGCAATGTTCTTCATCAGTATCTTCTGGATTCGATACAGTCGATGAAGTTCATGCACCTGAAAACGGTAAAAAGATCCTTTATTTTGTGACTTATTTTCCAAGAGTGTCAACAATCTACTAACAAACAGTTCAAGAATACGAGAGTACCAGGTGTGTGCAGTATACCAACTACAGAATACATCCAAAATTAAAACCCACTACCCAAAAATCATAAAATTAAAAATGGTATAATTTTTTTTTTTTAACAGAGAATTAAAAATGGTATAATCAGGAATATAAAAGCATACTAATTAATTTCTTTAAGTTACCTGCTCTTTAAATGTTTCTTCATGTTTTAACATGGCAAGTTTCATGTATTCTTTATCATAAGGCTTCAGAAATTTCTCCATTTGATTTCTATAAATTATTGCATACCTGTCAAGAAATAAAGCTATTGAAATTTAACAGACATGCATATAAATATAAATACAGACAATTTATTAATATGGAGAACTGGGTAATATTTATATGCAAATTATATGTGCAGTAATGTCAACTTACATCAAGTATAATTTGTCTTGTAGTATCTTGTTTTTATTCTTACATTAATTCAACTCCTTTATGGTCCACAATAATAGATTTCACACAAAAAAATATCTAGTTTCTATACCATTAAAGTCTTGCAATAATTATAGAATTATGTATATATATCTATATCTAATTAAAATGCTGTTTTTCATCTATACCTTAATTAAACAGGGTTATAAAGATATTAATTATAGATCATAACCCAGATATATAGAGTTAGAAGGGAGAATTAAAGCTTGTGTTTATATATTATTCCATGACTTAAAATACTCAAATCTGTTATTATATATGGAGATATTCAATAATCTTTTCTTTTTGATCCATATGTATCAGAATGAAATGATAATTCATTAATATTGAAACCCTTTTAATTGTATGAAAAAAGGAAGTAAAAATGCATCAATAAGTAATGGATAATTGAAAAGAAAAACTCTACAGAACTAAAAAAACTGGATCTTTCTATAATTTTCTATTTCATATATGAATTCAATTAAGATAAAAAGTAGATGAGAAAAAAAGGAATAAAGATAGATGAATACAGACCTGTAAGAGAATTTGATGAGCTTGCTTGCAGCTGAATGAAACCAAGAAGAAGAAGAAGAAAGCTTATATGTAGAAATTGGGTATTGTGTTTTGAAGTAAAAAGGGAAACAGTACAACAGATACTGCAGTTTGTTGTTGCACCAAAGAAAAGATTATGTCTGTTATTTATTTTAGAGAAAGAGAGAAAGAAAGAAAGAAAGAAAGAAATACAGTGGGTTTGTTTGGCTTCACATTCTCAATGTATATACTGCAAAAAATTAAAAAAAAAAAAAAGATTAAGATTAAGATTAAAGATTCTTTTTTTAATGAAAATGGGTGTAAATGTTGGCATCTGGGGTTGGGGTTAGAGGCATGCCAAACAAATCTCAGTGCTTTTGGCCAATACAATTTAAGTTTTGTGACAGAGATGCCCCAGACAGGTACAGCAAATGCACCAATTTTTTTATAATAATTCTTACATTTTTTTAATAATTGTTGAGGATCACAAGGAGCTTACATTTTGCTCCAGACAATCATCATCAGCTTACCCTGTTTCTTAAGTTGAATCACATGCAACCCAAATTTTTTTTTTCCCCAACAGTTGTCTCACTTATCTGTACTTATATCATCATTAATCCAACATTATTAATTATACTTAATTTATACCATGTTTGCTCCATAAAAGAAAAACATATAGATGATTTTTAAATAAATTAATTAGTTTTAATTTATATAGATTATGATGCTAAATTAAAATTTTCCATCTCATAACTTAATATGGAAGTGATTAATTATGTTGGCGGCTGAAAATTTGATTTATTTATCTCAACCGTACAATTGATTTAGTATCTCTTGCAAAACTGTCAAGAAGCTTAAAGACTGACCATAGAATCTCAAATTAATCCAATAATAATGCAGTGTTAAACAAAAATTAATATCAGTAAAAATGATTAATAATTCAATAATTTTGAAGAATAATTGACATATATGGGGTTTTGTGGAGTGCAATTATCGTGCCGAAGAAGGCTCCAACACAATCACGAGACTCTTCATAAATAACCTCTAAATCAAATGATTAGATTGATGCATTTTCCCGATCTAAAATCAGATTTTCTTGATGTCCTAAATGAGTTTTAATTTGATAAATTAACTAAACACTTTAATTTGCAGATAAAAAAAAAATCAAATCTTCAAGTATTATGAGAGGGAACAGACGGTCCAAATTAATTGTTTGAGGTAGTTATTATTTATCCAATACGGTACACATTAAATGTACTTGATTTGGTATACAATATGATGTATAGAAAATAGTATATATAGTTAGGTGGACAGATCTGATTTTTGTTTTGAGAAAGAGAATGAGTTGGAGTTATTTGGCACTGTTATGTTTCAACCATAAAATTGGATCTGTATACCAAAGAAAAAAGTATAAAAAGACAAAATATACTGCAAATTCAGAGATGAAATAATTTTTTAAAATTTGGTATGTTCACATGTATATGCATGTACATTATTATTGTTATTATTATTATTATCAAATTTTATTAAATTAAACTTACAAAAATTTTCATTAAGAAATGAAGATACTTAAAAACCTAATTTTAAAAATTAGAAAACCATAATACTACTTCCTCTGTTCTTAAAATAATAAAATTTTAAATCAAAATTTGGTTCCTTAATTAATTGCGATTTTTTGGTACTTTTTTGCTGAGTTAAAACAATTATATCCTTTATTTTATAGTGGATTAATTTATTTTTAGTGCACGTGAAGTTCACTTTTTATATTGAGCAGATATAAGTTGTTATTTTTAAAGTAAAATGAAAAAAATTATAGGAAAAAATAAATTAAATAGTAAAAGTTTCATTATGTAGCTTGATTGTTTAAAAGATTTTGAAGATATTGAATAGAGTTTATGTTGGTAGGTGTGAATGGTTGCAAATCATAATATATTTGGTATGAACAATTGATTATTATTATTATTATTATTATTATTATTATTATTATTATTATTATTATTTATTATTTAATAGAAACTCATCTCAAAGTTTATATTTACTAAAATATTTTACCTCTTTAAGTATTATTTCATTATTAAATTTCTATTCAATATATATATTTTTTTAATTTGTAGTTCAAAAACATAAATTTTAAATATTTTTATAAACATATATTTTTATAAACATACATTTCAATATATTTTTTTAAAATATCATTTTACCAAAAGTGAATCTATAAACTTTTTAATTTTTAATATTTTATAAATAACTAATATCCGCAATAAATAATTAAATCTTATTTTAACAACTAATTTTACGGAATTGAACACTGTAGTTTTAGAAAATAGAAGAAGAAAAGGAGGAAGGAATAATGAGTAAGGACCTTGAGAGAGTGACATGGAAGCACGCGTTGCCGGTGAGAGGAGGAGCAGCCGTATGGGAAGGTGGGTCCATCGGGTTTTGCTGAAACCAAAAAGCCTGATAAGCTCAGTCTTGGGTCCCACTTTATACGCGTATTATTGGATGGCTAAGGAACAAAGGAATTGGCTAATTTTTCTCTTCCCTTCTCTTCTCTTCTCTTTTCGCCCACTCTACTGACTATGCAACAGTATTCTTTTTTTTTTTTTTTTACATTTGATTTTAATACAATAATGAAAATTTTTTAAATTACAATATTTTTAAAGTAGCTTCTACATGTCTTGCATGATATTTTTTTTTTTACTCGTAGGTGGGTAAATTATTTATATTGAGTTTTAAAATTAATTTTAATTGATTGCAGTTCATAAAAATTGATTTTATATTATAAATTTTATATGACTATAAATTTAACGGTATCAATTATTTTATATTTAGTTTATAATACATAATTAAATTCTAAAAATTGTATGCTATTAAAATTAATTTTGATCCTTAATACAGACAATCCATTATATAAATTTAAAAATTATAAATAAAAAAATAAAATTATGAAAATATCGAAATACTCAATTAAGACATATAGCATTAGCTTATTTTTAAATGACATTGATGATGTGCTGAGGAATCTTATTGTTTCTGTCATGTCGGTGTGCTTGATCTGTTCGGGCATATCAAAATTTGTAATTTACCATATTAATGTTATTTAATATATAATTCCCATTAAGAAAATACTTCTTAAAGAAAAGGTAAATAAATCCTAGTATTTTGTTCCATTCAAAAGATATTATGAGTCATGGTTTCAACTATATAAATAAATCTTTCTTTATCTTTCAAAAAAAAAAAAAATGTTTCTTTAAAAAAAATTTATATAAGCAAAACAAGAATAAAGCACTTGAAGTGTCTTTTAATTTTGTTCGGTTTTTTTTTTCAATATGCACTTCAACTCGAATTAGTTGATACTCGTTATTTAGTTATATTTGATTATTTTAAATAATTATTGTTCAAAGCATAAATTAGAATTATTATTTTTGATTTATTGAATATTTCAAATTTTGTTATCAATTAATTAACTTTATTGTCACGATTGTTTTTTTTTTTTTTTTTGAAAAAAAAAAAGAACAATCTTCATTAAGATGAAAACTATGAATTTGGCATATCAACCATCATAATAAGAGATGCAACATCCTCCATCCAAACTAAATCTGAAAAGATAAATTATTTGTAAATTGGTCATTTGTCTCTCTTTAATTAATTCTATAATAAAAGAAGTGTTTTTTTTTAATAGAATAAGATTTAAATTTTAATTGCATAAATTAATTAAATTTATAATAAAAATATTATTTCTTAATAGTACAATATTTTTATTTATTGTAATAAAATAAATTTAAAGTAATAGCAAGCATGAATATCAATTAAACATTGAATTTATGTATTATTATTTTATCATAATTTAAGTTTTTTAAAATAAATTAAAATAAAATATATTCTAATAGAATAGAATTTGTATTTATTTTAATTTTAGTATAATTCAAATATTAAAGAATAAAATTATAAAATATGAAAAAAATCTTATCTCTCTCCTCCCAACTACTGGCATGGCTATGGATGCCTTACACTTTCAGAATTGTTTAAATTGCTTGCCTGACTTCAGCTTTCACATTTTCACTTTATAGGACATCTCTGACTTTACAAGATTAATCTTTTGGCCCTCAAATTTCTCATATTCAATCACAATCTAGTCCACCGCATTTGGTTCTAAGATAATATTGTATATTATCCATAAAGAATAAGTGAGAAAGTTGATATGCAGTTGCGGGTTGTAAGATAATTTTTATAATGGATCAAAATAAAAAACCACATAAAATTGAGAATTTTTTTTGATATTTTTGTGGGTTCAAATAACAAAATTCTTATACATTTTAGGGACAAAAAAAAAAAAAAAAGGGTCGCTTAACCCCTGATTTTTCAATGTACGTCCGCAACTGCACTTCAGTAACAGAACATCCCATGTAGTTGATTATTTTTATTTTCCAACTAAATCATCTTCTAGGAATAAAAGATTTGACCAGGTTCCCTATTAATTATCAGAAAATATGAAAGAGTGGTAACAGTACAAGACATAATTAACACAATGAAATGAGAGGTAAAACATATCTTGTCAAGAACAACATGTAAAAAAAGCCCATTCAACCCTATCATACGCCTTATTCATATCCAATTTCAAATCACACAAACTTTTCTTTTTCCATTTTAGATTCTTCATATAGTGGAGGTTTAAAATTGCAAGCAAAACGTTGATAGTAATCAACATTCTTCGAATAAAGGCTGATTGATTTTGGCTAAGAATAATACTAGGGAGTAACCATTTAAGCCTTTGGCCAAAAAAAAAAATGCCATTTAAGCCTATTAGCAAGTAAGTACCTTTTTGTATTATTTGGCCTGTTGGTCATCAACTATTCCATGAAGAGTGTTAGCACTAATTTGGTGTTATTTAGAGGGGATGCTACCCCTCCTATTATGAAGCCCTATTATTGCTAAGATATTATTTATAGATTTATCAAAAATATAATAATTTTAATAAAAAGTTGAACATTTTACGATTGTCAATATTAATTTTTAATAAATTTATTAATGTTTGGAGGAACCAAAACCAAAA
>CATIWJ010133948.1:0-11621 GCA_949640765.1 Croton laevigatus | reverse complement strand
AGTCTATTTTGTGAAAATTCAATTCCTTCAAAAAAGTCAGACACAGTCAGACAACTGTCACATCACTGTCACTCTATGTTCCCCACTAACTCAAAAAGCATCCCCACTAACCCAAAAAGTTTCCATTATTTAATTCCACACCTCAAAAACCATCCATTATTTAATTCAACAATCTATCACTGCCAAGGGCATTTTAGACTTTCCCCCCCCCCCACTCCCCCTTAAACTTACCATTTTGGAAATTTGGGACAAATAAATGGAACACCCAAAAAGAAAAATTTGGACATATAAATGAAACGGAGGGAGTATTATTTTCGGGCTTTTACAATTACGTGTGTCTATATATATATAATAAATCATAATTAAATCACCACAATCATTTTACCAAAATAATGCAATCAATTATTTAATGTAAAAACATTAATAACATGTAGAAAATAAAATAGAGCTTTTCAAAGTTAAAGTATCAAACCTCGTTCTCCTTGTGTTTCGGTTCCTACTCCTTAATCTTTCTCAAACTGTCCTTTGTCCTATTGTCCATTAAACAAGGCCATAAGATATTGTTCATAAATTTATTCATCTAATAGTCCATTTATCATATAATTATTTTTAATCGGTCTCTTTTTAATTGTCTTAATTTTAATTGTCCAATTATTAAATCAATAGATCCTTAATTTTTCTTAATTAAAAGTCCAATTGATAATTTCTTTGTCAAAATATTAATTATAAGTTAACACAAAATTTTATTAACCAATTATTAATTTTAATTTTTAGTAATAAATTCATTTAATAAATTAATTCCAAATAATTTGGTCTCTAATTATTTTTCTGTCAAATTAAATCCATTTAATAATTTTCACCATTTTTTTATAGTTAATTATAGTTTTTTCATAATTTATTTAAGTCCTTTGATAATTAATTATCAAAATAAAACTCAATTTAATTAAATAAATAAATTGTTGGACCTAATTGAAAAGTTAAATAAAGTTTAAGGTTTAATTACCAATAAAATAGGCGGAAGGACCTAGATGAAAAGAATCACAATTTCAAGAATCGTATAAGAATATGGCGGAAAGGACTTGGACGAGCACAACATGAAAGTTCAGGGCCAAAACGGAAATACGAAGATGCGAGGAATCAGATGCATAAAATTCCTTAAAACGCAAGCCTGGATGCCGTTTTATGTCACCTTCAACCTCTGGCTTCTGCAACTCGGGTCGCGACTGACCCATGGGTTTTCCATCGGATCTTTCCTCTCCGGCAATGAAACGTGGAAAAGGAGGTACCGATCTCCTCCTCTTCTTTTCGCCGGTTTTTTCGTCACCTCAAAATGGACGGAAGATGGCCGGAATTTAAAAAAAACTGGATTTAAAGAGTTCGGATCTCTTTCTCGGGTTTGTGGGTAAGCCGGCCAGAAAACACAATTCTAATGATGCTTTGAGGCGTTTCTTACATCAAACTTGATCTCTAAGCTTCCAGGAGGAGGTACATGGTTTTAGTTTTTCGAATTTGATGGATGAATGACAAGGTGGTTAAAGTTTTCTTCTTCTGTTTCTTGAACGGAAAGAGTAACAACATTTTACTTTCATTTTCTTCAGTTTTTTGTTCATAATTCTTGCTGCTTCCTTTATAATTAAGATTCAATTATTTAACCTGACACAAAATGTGGAGTAGGTTAACATTTTCCTCCACTTCTTTGTTTGTTTTCATTTGTCAACAAAGTAGCTTTATTTTTCATTTCCTTCTTTTCATTGTTGTTTCATTTGTTCTCTTTTTTTTCCCGTTTGTTTGCATGCATGTAATTAAATTTTCTCTATTCCTTGTTAATATTATCTTTGTCCGTTTGTTCTTTCTCTTCCTTTTTCCATGTATATTTTATTATTATTTTTTTTAATTTATTTATTATTTTATTTAAAATATTAATTTATTAAAAAGACTTAATTGCCCCTACTATTTCTTCAATTTACATTGAATAATTTTACTAATATGCCCTTAACTATTTTGTCAAATTACATAATTTTTTTTACTATAATATCCTCAACTATTTTATCAATTTACATAAAATAATTGGACTATAATGCCCTCTACATGTTTTATTATTTACCAACATACCAATGGATTAAAAATTTTGTATATTGACTCTTTTCTTTTTATTTTTTCAAAACTTGTGTAGTCCATTCTTGTATGTATGGATTTTGCCATTGTACATCACTTATCTTTGGTAATAACACAACCTCACTAGCATTTTGCACTTTTCTTTTCTCGAGTGATAGCTTTGAGTTCCTAATGTCTTTTATCCAAAATTTACAGTGCGACATTAAAATCTCCCATCGTACCAAAAATAAATGCTTATCATCGTACCAAAAATAAATGCTTATCCTTTATCGCTAACTTTCCCTATTCTTCGAACTCCCAGGTGCACACAGGGTCTTAACCTTGTTTGACAAACTTTAACACACCTTATGGTGACATACTAAATTGAGTGAATTCCTTACTTAATAATCTTTTTCTTTTACAGCTACACCCTTTAATTCCTTCAGTTCAACAAGTGATATTCTACACATCGTCCTTGAAATTTTAAATGGCTCCTGGAGAACCCTCATTTAAAATTCCACTTACTGCTTTTGAGTTCTGCTCTTTTGACTACCGCAATCATCTTCTCTCTCTCAGGGGTTCTTACTGTTACTCTCTTATCTCAATTCACAATTGCCTAAGGCTTCGATAGCCAATCCATGCCCAATATTGCATCAGCATCTATACATCAACTCCATTGAGTCTGTTCAGGATACCCTATCTTGCATTCCCCGATACAATTGCTAACTACTTTATTATAATATCCTTACCACCAATAAAGATTGATACTAAGATTTCAAATTAGTATTCTACAAAAGAGCTCCTTCCTATTCCATTATCAACTAAACTTATGCAGGAACATACCAATCCCCAAGTCAATTGATAAGTGCCAGAGTTATATATGTTTTTCTAGGGAATTATTGTTTAATTTTGGTCTTAATTGGTAATTAATTTATCTTTAAAGCACTTATCTTGTTACTTTTTATCTTTTAGGTCATAATCGAACATTATTATCAAAAGGAACGGAAATCGGGCAGGAATGACACGAAGAGAAGGAATTTTTAGCATTTTTATTATCTTGACCTTTGTTTGGTTTTTCAGGAATATTTGAAGTTATATATTTCCAAATTAAAATCCGTTTGATTTGTTAGAAAGATGAGAAAAAATTCTACAAATGTCAAGAACGGATCGAGAGTCAATTCATCCTTCATATTAATCAAATCAAGCTTCAAATTCAGAAATTAAATGCTGTATGGACAGGCACAACGGGTTTTATTGTATAAGTCATATCTGGAGCTCCAAGTGTCAAAACAAGTTTAGCTCAGACCTATTTGAACACTAACAGACAGCTTTACAATTGTTATGAAGCATCTAAGTAAAATGATGTTGTTTTATGGGTGAAAAACGTCAGAGAAGCGTGACATTCTGCTGGAACGTATCCAGAGGGGCTGTTTCAGTATTTTGGCCATATCTTGGGCTAGGAATGTCCGTTTTGGGTGAATTTTAGCTTTTTAAAAAGGGCAGAAAACGATCTAAAACTTTACGTAGAGATAAGGAGATGAAAAAATGAAGGAAACATGGCTGATTTTTGAGGGGAAGTTTCAGTGACCTAGTGAGACAACAGAGGAAGAGGTGATTTGGATCGGAAAAGAGGTTTTCAAGTAGGGAAACACCATTGGAGGGGATCAACAGATGATTTACAATATATTTCAGTAGGATTAAGAGGTATAATGCTAAGTTTTTCCTTCCTTTATTTTCTATTTGATTTCCTTGCATCACTAGCTTTGATAATGAACTGATTTTCTTATTGTATCTGGATTTGAAGATGAACCTTGGGATTGATTTTGATATTTGACTCGTTTGATTAATTTGATTGTTATTTTGGTTGAGATTCAATTATGGTTATAATTGCTTGAATTGGTATTTGCTAGCATATTAATTCATGTCTGTTTTTGCATTATGAGATTGAGAAATCCACTTGTGAATCGATCACCCATAATTGAAAGGAGTTGCATGCAAACCCTAGAGATAGGTCAACATAAATCCTTTGGATTGGAGTCAAATCCAATACTGGAAACTCATAAAACATGAATTAATGCAAGACTAGGGGTTTTAATTAGAAAGAGATTTCAATTAATCAACCTAAGATTAGACGTTAATTAGCTCGAGAGAGTGATTAACATAATTTAGGAGTTCCTACGGTCCAACGAGGATAACAATCAATTAATTTAAATGAGTCAAGTTGGGGAAAGGTATTAAGGGGATTCAAATTCCAGGTACTACTTGCTTCTCTGCTTGTTTATCTTTGTTGCTTGGTTCTCCGAAGTGGATTTACTGTTGTTTGTTTCCGTTCGTTTCCATTATTAAATTCAAAATTGCTTAATTTGTTGGTTAGATAATAGGAAGAGAGTTAGTACTAGTACTCGTTAGTCCCTATGGGATACGACACTCGGTACTCTGGTAGCTATACTACGGAACGATAGGTGCACTTGCCTAATGATCTATGGCGTAGTCGCTCGGATTCATATCATCAATCCACACATAAATAAGAATTAACAATTATATATATTTATACACACACACACACACACACACACAAATTATAACGTTCGATGTTCCTCTTTCTTCTTAAGTCTTCACAGCGTGAATTTTTGTAGCTACGCTGGCCTCTAAGTGCTCATCCTCCTCTGGCTGAATCCTCTGAGAAATTTGGCTACCACCATGGTATCTTCCTTGTTCATTATCGGTAGTAAACTACAATTGTCCATTGATGAAGGCGTTTCCCTTTTCAACTTAGTACAGTGATGCTTCATATGACTTATTTCGCCACACTCCTCACAAACTTTATTTCTGAACCAACAATCTCCTAAGTGTCGACGTGTGCAACCTCTGCACACAGGGTTCATATACTTTCCATCCTCCACGATTTCGCCTATGGGTCTCGATCATCTAGGGGCTTCATCTCCTTTACCAGAAGCTTCTATTCCCTTTTCATTCTTATCATAGACACCTAACAGGGGATCTTTTTACAATTCCTCCACTTAAGTTCTGACTTCCTGTTTGTACTGAGCTTCCACCTCTGGCTTTCATTTTGAAAGATCGACAGTGTTCAATGTCTTGTGATTGAGCTTTTCCTCATAGTCTCTTTTGGTGTTAATCCTTGTTTTAACCTGAAATCTTTCTACATCCAATGCTACTTCAACCAATTTGAAGAAATTTGAATATCCTTCTGTAGCTGTCTGAGCTCGAATCTCACCATCCAACCCATTTAAGAATTTCTCACTGGGGGTGGGAAAAAAAACCTTAAACAGATAACCGAACCGAGACCGAACTGAAAATCGGTTAACCGATAAGTTCGGTTTGGTTTTAAAAATATCAAAATTGAAAGTTTCGGTTCGGTTTTTGATTTTCAGCCTGTGAAAATCGAACTGAATTGAAAACCGACCCTTACTAGTATAAAAGGCTTAACCTTAGGCAAAAACCCTAATAACATCTCATTTTGCGCCGCTTCTTTCTCATATCCAGACTTTCTCCTATCTCTTCCCTTTTTCAATTCGTTTCATCTTTTTCTCTTCTCCTTCTTTAATCGTTCTAATCTAATCTCTCCTTTTCTGCTTCAAACTCTCTAATATCTTTTATCTATCCTTTAAACTCTCTAACTAATATTTTCTCTCCTCCCTGCAATCGAAGTCCTGCGACTAACCCATTCACCGTTCTGAATTTCACCTTCTCACCCATCAGAAACCTTAACGATCGTAAACCCACCGCCAGGCAACGGCAACGGAATTATGTGATTGGATTTTTGTAATGTTTATCTTCCAACTGTGTTCATGGATTAAGAGAGGTGTTAGATCTATGGAACTTGATGTGTGGCCTAATTCTGTAAAAGTTGACATTCTTGTTCTTCATGGATGGTATGAATTTTCTTGTTTTGAGAAAATTTTTTGTTTCTCTATTTTTTTTCTGTGCCAAATTTAATTGGAAATTTATAAATATTGTAGGACACTCACAACTCCTGTGAAGTTAATTAAGTGCTTGAAATCCATTAAAGAACATGCCTTTTCTGCAACTCCATACCCTATTATAGATTTTTATTTTGATCAGTCATAGGTACGTGATCTCTTGCCTTTCCATTTGTATTTTTTAATTTTTAAGTTTTTTTCTCTTTTTTTCTTAAAATTTTTCAGGTTTTTAAAGTGAGGAATACAGGTACCTTGAATTTCCCTTTTTTTTTGGCACAAGTGAGGAATATAGGTAGACTTGCCGCAAGTGTAGTGATTGAAGTTTCTTGTTTTGTCATTTCATGATATAGTTTCTTTTACTCATCAATGGTGAAAATGCAAATAAAAATTTCTTGTCTAGGCTTGAAATGCATGAAAGGCCACGTTGGAACGACGGATTTTGGAATTTGATAAATCGCCAATGATGATGAAGAATTTGTATTACTGAATTGTGTTTGTAATTCATTGGATTAGCATAATAAATGAAAGGCCACTTTTGGAATTCTACAAATTATCAAAGCATTGATGATTATGGTGTCTAGCAAAATTGTGACTTATAAGCCAACATATTTATACTATTTGTTTGAAGGGTTGATTTACAACGTTATATAGTTATTATTTATATATTTTGAAATTGTTTTTATGTACTCTTTACGTTATTATTATAACATTATTAACGAACTTGAGAAAGAAAAATGAAAAATGGACGACGGAATAGAGTATGTAGTTTCATCTGGACTGTATTTCCAATTTCCAAGGTTTTGGTTTTTGGCTGAACCGAACTGAAATCGAATCGAATTTTTTGGTTCGGTTGCTATTCGGTTTTAATCTATCGGTTCGGTTTTTGGTTTTTTATTTTTTGGTTCGATTTTTCTGTTGGTTTATCATTTTAACCGAATCGAAAATGCCCACCCCTTATTTCTCACATCTCTTCTCCTCGGTTTCCACCAATCTTCTACCATATTTACTAAGGTGAATAAATTTCCCCAAGTATTCTAATACTGACATTCTGACCTGCCTTAGAGAGATAAACTCGTTTTGTTTCTCATTCAGGTAGGACTTTGAGGTATATTGCTTCTTAAATTCACTTTCAAAGAACTCCTATATCTGATGCTTAATTGGAATACCCCACCTGGTAGTCTCCCACCAAACTCGCGCTTCCTAAAAAAAAAAGATATAGCGTAAACCAGTTTATTATTGGTAGCACACTTTAGCTGATCTAAAGTTTTGTTGATGCTGTCTAGCCAATATTCTGCTTCTTCTACATTATCCCTACGATCGGCCTTAAATTCTCTTTCTCCATACCTTTCTAACTCATTTATGGTCAGTCGTCTATTCTACTTGGCAGCAACAAAGTTCATCCTTTCCACTTACTGGAACACGAGTGCCACATGTCGTAATTCTCCTCCTGGGTCGGGATTTTCGACTCCTGGCGCCATCGGTGCGGGTACTCGTTCAGATGATTCCAATACTCGTTCCTGAGCTTTTGCCGTATCCTCATGGCTAAAGACAGAAGTGCGGGATTCTGTCTTATCCATCATCACTTTTAAGATTCCTCTTCCTTTAACACCCTACAATACGAAATAAGCCACATAGCAGCCGGCTTAGCACGACACAATGTCCACCTTTTTTTTAATTTCCTATATTGCATGTACAGAAACCTAAATAATACACACATTTAATTATTACAGTTATCTTATAATTTAAACCTTAAACTTATCTCTAGTTCTTACAATAAAAGTATTTCCTAAGCTAACATTAACCTATACATACTTATCCCATAATAAAAGGCTTCTTAAGTTAGCTTTCACACCCATCAAATGCCTTCAACGTTGCATCCTATTACTTGTGGTCACATACTCCTCGTTTAGTCCCGTCATGGACTGTTGTCATAGAACTAATTGGGGTTGACTCTTACTCCTCTCTACTAGGATCTAACTCTATTCATAAATTCTAATCTATGGCTATCACTCAACCTAGAGTAGCACCAGAACTAAACAATTACCCTCTCAAGTTTAGTCTATGATTACATCTTTCTTCTCTCAACTGCCTTTTTTCCTATCTTTAAAATCCTATTTACTCTGAATCACTGTTCTATCTTAACTAGCATTTCTTAAACCTTCTTAACGATCCATTATCCTTATCCTTTCCTCCTTATGGGAAATCTCTAATTTTTCTACTTATTCCTATCGTTATTACCTTATTCTCACTTCTTTCATACTCAACTTTTCTTTACAGTATTCATTAGCTCTACACTAATCAACTTCTCGAACCTACACCTACCGCTAAAGCCTTTCTCTTGTCCTTTCTTCCAGTTATCTTATTCTAGCTTTCAAATCATAGTTCCCTTGAATCAATTCTCTTTTATCCTAATTAATATTTCTTTCATTTTCTTCTTTTCTTTCTTTCTGACCACTATAGGATATTTCATTTTATGTTGGTATGGCCACTCCTAACATACCACGTATATCCTCCTATGACACTCTCTCACCCTGACTACACTTTTTTAAAACTCCTCTCGGTCAATCATTACCTTTATCCTTTCCTTTTTAGAAGGGAAGACTGCTGAAGTCACTACTAATACCTATCACAGGTACTGTAACACCCCTTAACCCGACTAGTTACTAGCCGAGCTAAGAGTGTCACAACTGATGTTTACTAGTATGCATAACATTACCTGAGAAATTTTTTTTCTTCTTTATGTTGTTGTCTGTTCTGACTTTCGACTTTTATTGCGCAGCATATGCCATACTAGGTGTATCTGGTGAGCCTGACTTCGTTTGACTGTTTAGGCTAACTTTGCATCTTTCCATAACCTACAAGTTTAGCAGACACTAAACTTGCTAAACGTTATGCTTAGTGGGTACTTTACTTTTACTCAGTTCAATTTCACACATTAATTATATTTACAAATGGCACGTATGTCAATTAGCAGCACAGCATGGCAGACAAGACATCATATGTTCACATCATTGCCCATATATATAATATTACAGTAAATAAATGCAAAGTACCAAACCCGATTCGATGTTGATTTAATATTGGCAATGCTGTCTTCACTCACACAAGAAATCAAAGGGAGGACTCCAGTGTGCTAGCACTAAGAATAGAAACTTATGGATTTCTCTTCAAAAACAAATCTCATTTGTTTTCTTTGTTTCACGTTTTGAACTAACAAAGAAGTTCAAGAAGGAATATCTTTTTCTTCCTCTTTTGCAATAAGTTAAAATCAATTAAATATTGCAAAGGTACCACCTTTAAAAAAAAAAAATTCTATTCATCCAATGAATAAATATATATATTTGGTCTTTATTTTTTCCAAAAGCAAAATTAAATTTTGTTTTAATGATATTAAAAACAAAAGATTAATGATGAGAAGGGAACATAATTAGTGGTGCATCACATGCACTTCCACTTCCATTCATTTTGAAAACGTAAAGATAAGTATTTGGAATTAATTATAATAATTCTTTTTTTTTCTTTGATTATTATATTTCAAATACAATAATCATTATGTCTCTTTTGTTTCATATCAAAACAAAACAAAATGATTAGATAAGGTCATAGTTTTAAATATATATATATATATATTATTAAACCATGATCTTTTCCTATAAACCAAACCAAAATTAACCAAATCCATATTTGATTCAACCTTCTCAAATTAAACCGATAAATTAGGTTCAAAACCTAATAGGTGGTCGACCCAAACCTCTATTCCAAATAAGGTTTGATTTAATTAATTAAACGATTTAATTAATTAATCAGGAGGGCCTTATTTAATAAGCTTCTAAGTCTAACCCGAATCCTTTTACGCGTGCGATCTAAAAGGCCCGTTCAATATTGGCAATGAAACCAAATACCATTTAAATCCATAAGTTATAATTGATCTCTAGCAAGATGTTATAACTACCCAATTTGAAATGAGTGTCATTCTTACGAACCGACAAAGCCTACAACAATCTTATACAATCATTTGCCAATAAATATCATGATTAGCATAAGGCATATCCTCGGTCACCCTTATTATTGCTAAATCATTTTATTGATTCTCCAGTGATACTGATTAATTCAGATAGATATATAACAATTATCATCCTATCTGGGTATACGCATACACTACTCAGTCTCACTAATCAAATGGCCGGGTGATATTTTCTCTCTTATAAAGAGAGTGGCAATTCCTTCACTTTACTCATGTTTCTAAGCGTAGTTCATGGCATACCTGATCGTACCAAATTTGTAACCCTTTTACAGGCACGTTAGGCAATACGTCAAAGTATACTAAAAATTACCTGAGAACCCATAGTAATTTTAGGTCTAAGGATTCTAGTATAAATATTGCATAAGAAATACTTATGACCTTCTCCATGTAGTATTCACATTTAATGATCAATCCAATACACTGTTTTCTAACATGTATTACGTATCTCTAATCAATATCACATATCCTATGACCTGTAAAACAAGGTCGTCTCATAGAGTACATACTAGTCTTATTTTATTATCATTCCCATGATAATAATCGACTATGGATATTTAGAATAATATTTCTTTTAATGCTTTAGGTTTTACTATCCAGATCATGTATCTGACAACTAAAATAGAATTTACTATTCAAGAAAATTCATCAAATTAAATTGCACAGATAATATAAAATGATGAATTATTCTCATAAATAAATTATAATCCAATTACAAATAGTTGGGGCTAGGGCTTACACTAACACTTTTTACATTTTTT
Organism: Croton laevigatus; assembly: GCA_949640765.1. Taxonomy (NCBI): domain Eukaryota; kingdom Viridiplantae; phylum Streptophyta; class Magnoliopsida; order Malpighiales; family Euphorbiaceae; genus Croton; species Croton laevigatus. The sequence continues at coordinate 804 of CATIWJ010133948.1, read as the reverse complement.
CTTAGCTTGAAAAAGAAAATCAACCATTTCATAATCACTATCATTAAGCGACATGTCACTATCATCAATAAAATCATTACAATCAGATTTAGAATTAGATAGAAAGCATACCTCATTTGATGGTTCTTGGTGAGAGACTAAGCAAGAAGAGTTATTCACATCACTTATGCTTTCTTGAGGGAATAAGCAGAGATTGGCTACTTCTCCTTTCTCCTCTTCTTCGCTTGAGGATTCACCATCGCTCCATATTGCACTGAATGACTTCTTCTTTTCTTTCCTTTCTTTTCTTGCATCTTTGTTCTTCTTTCTTTTGTCTCTCCCAAGCTTAGGACATTCACTTCTCAAATGGCCTTCTTTACCACATTCATAACAAGTTGGTTCCTCCTTAGATTTCTTCTTGAATTTTTTGAATTTGGAGTAGCTTCCATACTTCTTAGTGAAGAGAGCAATGATTTTCTTTTTACTTTCTTCATCATTCTCATCATCGCTTGACTCTCCTTCACTTGATGATGAAGCATCAACTTGTTTCTTTCCTCTTTCACTAGCCTTAAGAGCTATGGATTTCTTCTTATCTCCTTCTTCTTGAGCTTGTCTATCTTGACTTCTCTTATGAAGAGTGATCTCCCAAGAGATAAGTTCTCCAATGAGTTCATCCGTTCTTATTGTGTGAATATCGTGGCGACTTTTTAAGAACAACATGAACGGATCCCAAGACTCCGGTAGAGCTCTCAATATCTTGTCATTAACTTTAAGAGTGGAGTAATGTTCTCCAAGCTTCTTCAAATTTGCGACCATTGCAAGAAG
>CATIWJ010133845.1:0-16918 GCA_949640765.1 Croton laevigatus | reverse complement strand
CTGTAACTCGCAGGTTAGCAGGTAAAGCAGTAGTAGACTTCAGTACCAGTTACCGGCAGCACGCAGCACTAAGGTCCTTTACTTTCTGTAATAGAATATTATAGTGGCATGTATATAAACAATACTAGTGCTCCCAGATAAATGTTAGGATTTTGGTACAATTAGTATCTGCTGAAAGATTTTCTCTGAACTGAGTTGTTGATTGAAACTATAGAAGTGTTTAATTTTGGTTTATTTGAGGAGTAAGGGTATAAGGACAGATTGCCGAAGTGTTTGGGTTGTTTTCCTTGCAGGATCCCAGTGTATAGTCGTAGGGACTATTCATTTAGTCGCTGTTACTATTCATGGTTTGTCCATTCCTAGGCGGAACTATGGCAAAATTTCTGTAGAAATTTGGTTAAAAATTGGCTAAGTATAAAGTATAGACTATGTATAACTCATATGCCTGCCTAATTAACTAGTACATAATAATATAGTATAGCTCCAGTACCAGCATGTAGCGCTTCTTCGGGGTCTCCCACGAGGCCTAGAAGGGGTGTTACATGTATTCCTAGGATACCATAATCCTAAGTGCAATGTTCCACAAAGATATTTTCAAATTCTTTTAATAGCATGCAAATGAGATTCTTTAGGACATGCTTGAAAATGTGCACATAAGCAAATGACATACATAATATCGGGTCTAGAGTGGTTAAATATAAAAGGGATTCAACCATACCTCTATAAAGGTTTTCACTAATAGGCGTACTCGATTCATCTTTGTCATACTTAGTGGTTGTGCTCATCGGAGTTTTGCTACTCTTGGAGCCTTCCATCCCAAAATTCTTGAGAAGCTCTTTTGTATGCTTTGCTTAATTGATAAAAATACCATCTTTGGTTTGCTTAATTTGCAAACTTAGGAAGAATTTGAGTTCGCTCATAAGGCTCATCTCCAACTTGCTAGTCATTTGCTTACTAAACCTTTCACATAAGGATTCATTAGTAGCACCAAAGATAATATCATCAACATATATTTGCACTACAAGCAAGTCATATATATGCTTATGAATAAAAAGTGTGGTGTTAATCTTACCTTTTTCAAAATCATTTTTTATTAAAAAGGAACTAAGCCTCTAATACCAAGCTCTAGGAGCTTCATTGAGGCCATATAGAGCTTTGTCTAATTTAAAAACATGATTAGAAAATTTGTGATCTTCAAAACTCGGAGGTTATTCAACATACACGTATTCCTCAATAAAACCACTTAGAAAAGCACTTTTGACATCCATTTGAAAAAGCTTGAAATTCATATGGCATGCAAATGCAAGCAAAATCTTAATGGTTTCCAATCTAGCAATGGAGGTGAATGTTTCATCGAAATCAATGCTCTCTTCTTGATTATAGCCCTTAGCAACTAATCTAGCCTTATTTCTAGTAATGACACCTTTCTCATCAAGTTTATTTCTAAAAACCCACTTGGTGTCAATAATAGAATAGCTATAAGGTCTTGTAACTAGTTTCCAAACCTCATTCCTCTCAAATTGATTGAGTTTCTCTTGTAGTGCAAAGACCCAATTTTCATCACCTAAGGCCTTATCAACGGTCTTAGGTTCAATTTGAGAAACAAAAGTTAAATGATTATCTAAGAGTTTAGAACGTGTACTTACACTTTTAGATATCTTACCGATGACTAGCTCTTTTGGATGATCTTTTTTGAATTGCCAATCCTTAGGCAATTCTTGAGCTTTCTCAATGTTAGATTCTTGTTCCATAGTAGGTTCTTTTCTTTCAACATCAACAGTCTCATCTTCTTTGTTCATGCTTGGATCTTCTTTTTGATGTGATGTTAAGGGTTGGTCTTCATCATCATTAATGGTCAACTTTTCAAGTTCTCTTACAAAATCATAGGTGGTACCCTTCTCTTGATCAAGAGGATTAGATTCATCAAATACCACATGTATTGACTCTTCTACAACCATTGACTTTTTATTGAACACCCTATAGAATTTGTTATTGGAGGCATACCTTAGAAATATTCCTTCATCTGATTTGGATGAAAATTTTTCAAGATTATTCTTAGTGTTTAATATATAACATTTGCAACCAAACACTCTAAGATGAGATACATTGGGTTTTCCACATTTCCACAACTCATAAGGTGTTTTGTTTAAAATGGATCTTTTGTAAACACGATTTACAATATAACAAATGGTGCTAAAAGCCTCCGCCTAAAAATATTTTAGTAAATCATATTCATTTAGCATGGTTCTAGTCATTTTAATGAGAGTTCTATTTCTCCCTTCAACAACACCATTTTGTTAGGGAGTCCTAGAGGAGGAAAAATCATATGTAATGCCATGCTCATCACAAAAAGAATCAAAAAGTTCTTTTTTCAAATTTTTCCACATGGTCACTCCTAATATTTGAAATACAATAACCTTTTTATTTCAAACACATTTTACAAAAGCTTTGAAGGCATTGAATCATTCTTATGAGTTAAAAAGAATATCCAAGTAAACCTAGAGTAGTCATCAATAAGAACAAATGCATAGTATCTACCTCTTAGGCTAGCATTCCTAGTGGGTCCAACCAAGTCAATGTGTATTAACTCAAGAGGTTTAGTTGTACTTACTTGCTTCTTAGACTTGAAGAAAGATTGGTATTTTTTTCCCATTTAGCAAGCTCTACATACCTTGTCTTTTTTATACTTGAGTTGAGGCAATCCTTTAACTAAGTCTTTCTTTTTTAATCATTCCAAGGTATCCATGCTAGCATGACCCAATCTGATATGCCAAGTCCAATGATCTAAATTGAAGGAAGCTTAATAAGATCCTTTTTTGTTAGTAGCAGAGTCAAGATTAATCATATAAATGTTCTCAATCCTTTGGCCAACAAATACTATTCAGTTATCTTCCACTTTTGTGACAATACATTATGTAGAGTCAAAAGTAACTTTACAACTCATATCACAAATTTGGCTTACACTCAATAAATTATGTTTAAGACCACTAACAAATAAAACATAATCAAATTTAGTATCCTTACCAACCTCACCAATGCCAACTACCTTACTAGTGGCATTATTGCTATAGGTGATGTGTCCACCTTCCATTGCACTTATTTTGGTGAAAATCCTCCTTTCTCCACTCATATGCCTTGAGCAACCGCTATCAATTACCTATTTGTTTTCTTCCATGGACCTCTTTAGGCATACCTACAATGAGTAATCACTTCTTTTTAGGTACCCAAATATATTTGAATCTTTGTTGGTTAGCAACTAGGTCTATAGGGACTAAATTCAAATGCAATTTTCTAATGTAGCAATGAGTGTTTATGTGTCCAAATCTCATACAATAATGACATTGTTTCCTAGGTTTCCTAAATGATGTATGCGAAGGTCTCCTTCTTTGGAACCTAGGTTTAAGAACAAAAGCTTTGGAGACATATCCAAATTTACCATACTTATTCCCATTAGCATGATGCATACATTTCTCCTTTGGTTTAAATGTCATTGGAGCTTTGCCTTTTACTTCTTTGGAAGTAGAAGGTTACATTGTTAGCACAATCATCAATAAGTTTCTCAATAGATTCAATTTGTAGAGGTTGAGATGAAGAGACAAATTTGGTCTCTTTAGAGGTTTGACCCATGGTGAAGCCTAAACCTCTAGTGTCATTAAGAGTTTTGTCAATGACTTTATTGCTCTCACAGCTACTTATGAGCTTCTTTAATATCTCATTCTCCGACACAACATTATTGCATTTAACAACATTGCATTTTATCTTTTCAATTTTATTTGTCAATTGATCAATTGTTCTTCTTAACTTAGCATTTTCATCATCAACTTACAAGTACTTATTTTTGTATTTATTTTTCGTTTCTTTATATTTTGTGCATTTTGAATAAATCATATCAACAAAACCATTATCACAATCAAGCATTTGTATGTCATCATTTTCATCACTACTAGTATGTGTATGTGAGTAAGAAGTAGAGGTTATCTTTTCAAGAGATTCTTCTTAAGAGACTAGACATCGATTAAAGGAATCATTCTCTTCTTCTTCTTCAATAGCAAAGAAGTAAAGATTTGCAACTTCATTATTATCTTCCTCACCACTTGAAGCATCACTTTTCACTCAAATTTGCTTTATAAGCTTCCCTCCTTTCCTTTTTGCCTCTTCTAGTCTTCTTTTCCTTTCCTTTCTTATCTCTTTTAATTTTGGACACTTATTACGAATGTGGCCAATGTTACCACACTCATAGCAAGTAGGTTCCATTTTAGAATTCTTCTTGAACTTTCAATATCTCTTATAGCTTTCATACCTCTTGGAGAAGAGTGCAAAGTCATCATCACTAGAATCTTCATCACTTTTTAAAGTAGACTCCACATTCTTCTTTTCTTTCTCAATGGCCTTAAGAGCAATTGTCTTCTTCTTTTCATCTCCTTCCAAGGAATTCTCCCCCTTTCTTTTATCCATGGTGATTTCCCATGAGATAAGCTCCCTAATGAGCTCATCGATTTTAAGCTTTTGAATGGCATGGGTTTTTCGAAGAGAAATGGCAATTGCATCCCAAGATTTCAGTAGAGCTCTTAAGAGTTTGTCATTGACCCCTCCTTGTGATTTTTGCACTCCTAACTTTCTCAAGTTAGTCACCAATGCAAGAATTCTATTTGACAACGTGGTTATGTTGTCATCCTATAATCTCTTGAATGTCTCATATTTAAATATAGCGGCATACTTCTTCTCCTCTTTGACTTGCTCTGTACCTTCATGATAATTTTTTAATGTTCTCCACATTTGATATAAAGAAGTACAATAGAGAATTCTTGTACCTTCTTCTTCCGAGACACTTTGCATAGTGTGACTCATGCATTTGCAGTTTCCTCTATAGTCCATACGAAATTTATTCATCTAATCTTCCCTTGGTACCGGAACATGGAATCCTTCATTATCCACTTTTGTAGCAAACTTTAACTCATTAAGCACAAAATCCCAAAGTCCTTGTCCTTCTAGAAACTATTCTACCTTGGCTCCCCAAAAGGAAAGTTGGTTCCGTTGAAGAAAGGTCTAAGAGAATATTGATTTCCATCTTAAAATGTTGCCATGAGATCTTCTTTTGCAATTAAGCTTATGAAAAAGAATCAAGCTCTGATACTAATTGTAGTCCCTTATAGCAACAAAGAGGGGGGGTCAATTTGTTGACTTATAAAAATTAATGCGAAGTTAGTGGTAAAACTATATAGACAATGAAGAATTTATAGTGGTTCGGCTATAATCTCGAGCATATGTCCACTTCTTCAATTCACCTTTGAATCGAGTTCCACTAATCACCAAGAGGAATACAATGAGGTTTTACCAAGTTCACCTCAAACTTAGGGTTTATTGCTTACCCCAAACTTACAAAAACAATCTAGCGTATTAAGCTTACACTAAAAACAACACAAACAAGTTAGGTTTATTGCTCACCCAACAAACACTCTTACAATGAATGAAATTTAATGTTTTTAAGAGTTAAGCACAAAAAGGTTGTTGATAGAATTGATTGCAGTAGTAGTGTAACCTTTTAAATGTAGTAAATGGGTGTATTTATACCCAAAAGCCTTAAACAAGTAGTTACATTAGTTGAGAAGAAAAGCTACTTTGATTTTCTCAGAGCACATCGCAGGTGTGACCTATCTCAACGGTCTTCTCTAATGGATATAAAACAATGTTCGTTTTTAGGCAGCACATTTAATGCACTAACCGTTGAACTCTGAAGCAGGCTTATAGCGGATGCAATGGTCTAGAGTCATAGGCACGATGAGTTAGTTATCTTTCATAACTGTCATTTGAAATTTCATCGCGAGCGTGGCCTAACTGATCTCGGGTGAGATGTAAATTCCATTTCCTTCTGGGCTAACGTTGATTTTGTCGCGGTCGCAAGGAGCAAGTCTCGAGCGCGACTATCTTGCTAGACTTTAATCTTAGTCGAGATAAGGTTCGTCATAGGAGAGATGTAAATTCCATTTGCTTCTGGATTAACTTTAATTTTGTCGCGGGCGCGACATAGTAACTCGCGGTCGCTACTAACTTGCTAGACTAGAATCAAAGACAATTTCAGGAATTCAGACTTGACTTGCATTTACTTAATCTTTAATTGCTGAGACAACACAAAAATAACTTGAAAACAATTAGAAGATTACATACTTAAGTATGTTTGTCAAAATATTCAAAATCTAAGGATTTTGGAAACTTGGCTTAACAATCTTCTCGAATTCGGGAGAAAGAATTCACAGATAATGCCCATTATTACGAGGGAGAAACTTTTTATATGTTTGAATCCATGTGACTTACACATCTGGTGAATCGCATGACCTACAAAAATGTAAGTCCTCTATGGATGACAACCATTCTTATTACTTAACATTTTTATTTAAATGCAAGATGGTGAGGTTTTTAGTTTAATTCTCAAAATATGGGTGGTTAATAAATGGAGACACTCCTTAGCTATGAGTTAATATGTAAAGTATATTTCATGTAACTCAGTTTAAATATAGACTTAATCACTCAATCAAATTTTGTTTGCTTGTAAATCTTGCTGGAAAAAGAAAAAAGGATTAATGAATTGACAATGGTGAAAAGCAGCTGATAAAGACACATTATTATACACGTATTGGTTTTGTATGCAAACCATAAAAATTAGTTGTAAATTTGTAAGCACTTAAAGTTTATTAAAATGGCTAAGAATTTTAGTAGAATATGGATATATATTTTTACTTGGTCAATTCCAACTGCTAATTGTTCTTTTTTCTTTCTTTCTCTCTCTCTTTCAAATGCTTAAAAGTTTAAAAAATAAAAAAAAAACCAAACAAACATGACATTCAAATACTTTTTAAGTAAAAAGTGATTAAAAAGTAACATTTTGTTGTGATAATTTTTGTTTGGTTAATGTTATTTTCTTAAGAATTTTTTATCTTGTAATATTATATTTTACTGAATAGGAATTAGAAATTCAATGTATATAGATCAAACAAAAGATTGTTTAATTGGACAAGAAGAAAATTGTATCATTAACGTTTTGTAGTTTGCTAAATTAATCAATTAACATATCTAAATCTTGCGAATTATTTTGATTTGGTTTATCATAGCTTTGTGCTCCTCTCTTTACTTATTTTATCATAGCTTTGTGCTCCTCTCTTTACTTGAATTGTTACTTTCTGTTGCTTGTGTTTTGTGTTTTTAATAGTTCATACAATTCCAATGAATAAATGAACAAATAGTTGAAATTTTTTAATTTAAAATTCAATAAGTAGAAATCGCATGAATTGTTGGGTCCCTTGTTTAACATCCCATTAACCTTAATCCTAATCCTAATATACAATTTTTTTTGTTTTATAAATATATAACACTTGACAAACCCTAGGTCTCTTCTCTGTACATTTTCCACATTGGACGAGTTCCTTTATTGCTTTGGTTTGCTATCTTTTCTTCTCTCATCATGCATGCATTCACTTCGTATCTTTTCGCCTACCTGATATGTCCTGGTTTTCTTTCTTTTTTTATTTGATTTGTAAAAAATGTTATATTTATTTAGACAATTAGACTTGTGTTTTCTTCTGATATATAAGTTTTTTTCCTCTTTTGTAGAAGGAAGGTACAAGAAAGCCATGGCAAAGAACTCCTTCAAGTTGGAAAGATATTCGGAAAGAAAGCATACTAGATCTTTTCAAACTGAGGATAGAAGTTTACATATAATACCAATTATTATAGGGGGGACACTGTTGATGTGGCTGAATCTATGGGACTCACCCACTTTTATTTCTCGATTTTTAGTGTATAATCTCTTAATTCTTTTTCAACAATTGCATGCAGGATGGCGAGGTTTCTAGTTTAATTCTTATACCATGGGTGGTGAATAAATGGAGTCACTCGTGAGCTATAACCTAACATGTAAGTATATTCCATTTAACTCAATTTCAGTATAGACATAATCACACGATCAAATTTTGTCTGAAAAAAGGATTAATGAATTGAGGATGGTGAACAGTAGTAGATAAAGACATTGTTAAGGGTTTGCTTTCCCTATGTCATGTAAATGTATTGCTTTTATATGCAAACTATAAAATTAGTTTTTAAATGCTTTTAAAAGTTAAGTATTAGATAGGTTTTAAGTATCTCGAAAACCTTCAAAATTCATTTATAAGCACTTAAAGTTTATTAAAATAGCTAAAACTTTTGGTGGGATTGGAGTTCTTATAAATGTATATAAGTATGCAAGACTATATATAAGAATGTGATTTTTTGACTTTATATAATATACTTATATACAAATTTGTATATAGATATAGGTGTATAAAATTTGTATGTAAATATATTTATGTATGAATTTGCATAAAACTTGCATATAAATATATTTATGTATGAATTTGTATATATATAAAATTTATATATATGTAGGAATCATATATAAAAGTTGTATATAAATGTATTTATGTATATAAAATATTTTTATGTATATAATTGTATATAAAATTTGTATATATGTAATAATTGTATGTAAATATTTTTCTATCCGAATTTGTATATAGGTATATAAATTTTGTAGGTAAATATTTTAAGGTAGGAATATTTAAATACCTACTATTGTGTTTTCAATTTTTTTAATTTTTAATTTTATAGATAGAAGAGAAAGGAAGAGAGGTATAAAGGGGTTTTATGATTTTTGGTTGCTCAAATCCCACTATTATTTCTCAAATAATAAAAACCGTTAATTGTTAGAAAGAGATATAACTTCCTCTGGGTTTGGTATTTAATACATTGTTCAAGATGTAGAATCAATGGATTTGTGATGGTATGTCCATACTTTTGTCTTATGAATTATTGGTGTTGTATCTATCATAAGCTTTTAGGATCATATGTTGTTTGCTACATCTTGATCAATTTCTTTTGCATTTGTTCTTTTTCAGATATGCTTGACCTTACAACTCCTCTTTGTTAGACGCTTGTTAAGGAGGAGGGATATACTACTATATGGCAGAAACCTGTCAACAACAGCTGCTTCCTAATTGTGTGATATGATCCTAATAATGTTTGGTAAATAAATTACCTATTTTTTAAACATTTTTTTTTAAATTGCATATGTAGTACCAAGGCGCAAATTGTCATCTCTAATTTACTTGCTAAGAAAACATTTTAGCATTTTAATTTGCTCTTTTAAATATTAAAATATATTTTTATTTTTATTTTTTCCAAGTGATCGGAATGTCCACTTAACTTAACAGCCCTAAATATAAAACCTGCCCCTTAAATTGGGTAGCAAATGGGCCCAATTTCTACCATTTTTCTCTAGCCGTGTTGTTTTCTATAAAACCTCACTATATATAGGGTTTTCATCATCGTGTCAAGGGTTTTTCATCATATCGTCAAGAACAGAGCATTGAACTATGGCTCTCTAAGTAAGTATTTATCTCTTCTTCTCCTATTTTACTCTTATTTCAGTTTCTTCTCTCTTATTTATGCTTAGTTTTTGCGAACAAATTTGGAAGAGTTTTTAGAAATTTCTTGTGTATATTGATAATTAAATTGTACATCAGCTCTAAGTATTATATATAGTTATTACATTTGGTAAGTTGTATAAATATTGGCTTTTTAAGAATTCAGCCCACTTGTAGAATGGGCCTTAAACCTGAAACATTATTCAATAGTGATTTAGGGTTATGTGTCTTTCGTCTCTTCTCCATAGTTGCTTTCATCCTTCTTTCCTTTTCTTCTCACTTCTATTCCTTCATTGTTAACATAGATTATTGAGCACACTATGGTTGCTCCAAGTATTAGGTTTTTTTCCCCTCTACAGCTGATTGGACATTACTGATATCTGACTCTAATTTCTTTCTTATTTCGTTGAAATTGTCTATAATATGATATATTTTGGGATTTTAGGGTTTCTAGCCAAATTAGGTTTGTTGCCTATTTTATAATAGGATGTCACAACTTAAGGTTCATCACAATATATTTCTTCATCTTCAAATTACAAGTTTACAAAATGTTATGTTGCAAAATTTCTTGCGTTTTGCTTTTTAAGCTTTTGAAGATGACTTTGATACTGTGTTTTGCTTCTTTGTTTTTCCAATAAATCAAGGACTCTCCTAGAAATAGACAAAAACTTGTGAGTGACTTTCTTGTATTAGAGCAGGCTGCCCAATCGGAGTCATTAAACCCTTAGTTTGTTTTTTGTTGGACAATATAGATATTGTGAAAGCTGTTATACTGAATAAAAGAGGTCATGCCTTGTATGCGTTAGGCAGAGCAACTTTCCAGCTATACTCTTTCTTTTCATCCAGTAATGATACCATAGTGTACTTCCTTTGGCAAATGTTTATACCCTTGGAACTTCTAGCAACTTCAAAACCCAAAAAGTACTTCTAAGTACCTAAGTCCTTGATCTTAAACTTATTATGCAAATGAACTTTAATATCTTTAATAGCTGCTCGATCATAACTAGCAACTATAATATCATCTACATATACAAGTAAAGAAATGAAAACATTAGCATTCTTTTTAATGAACAAAAAGGAACAAGAATTGCCTTGCTTGAATCCTTTTTGTAAAAGGAATTCAGTCAATTTCGCATTTTATTGCATGCTTGGCCTTTTAAGTCCATATAATGACTTGTTTAGTTTACAAACAGCAGTAGCATTCTCAGAAAATTGAGGAATTAAACCTTGAGGAAGTTCCATGTATAATTCTTCATTTAAATCTCCGTGAAGTAAGATTTTGTATTTGTGTCATATAGCTTATACTTTCATTTGTGTTTTATCCTCGACTAGCTGTCTTTTTTTTTTTCAAAATTGATTATTGTAAATGCTTTAAAATGATAAGGACACTTGTCTTTGTCGTTAATGTTTTCATTAATTTTTTATTTCGGATTCTTCTTTTTTCTTTTAACTTCTTTTATAATCCATATACTGAAACTTGCTCATTTGATTTATAATTTATTGCTTCAAAAAAAAAAAGGCCTCATTTAAAAAATGAATATATTTTTCAGATTTTACGCTTACATTCCATTGAAATGTAATATAGGACCTACTCTCACGTTTATTATCATGCGTCATGCACTATCAATTAAGGCTACACTTGCTATAGGATTTACTTTTCAGGTTTATAACCCAAAATACATCTGCATCTTTAAGACTCGAATTTTAGAATTTTTATTAAGTTAAAACAACATTTTAACAGTTGATATAAGCGCTCATGTATATTATTATGTTAAATATAGGACGTTTTTGTGCAGAAATTTGTAGCTGGCTTCATGGCGGTTACAAACATAATTCCTCACTTTGAAGCCAAGCGGGATGTTTTGTTTGCCAAATGTATATTATTAACGGGCAAATCTGGCAAACAAAGCATCCCGCTCGACTTCAAAGCAAGAAATAATGTTTGCAGCTGCCATAAAACCAACTATAAGTTCCTGCACAAAAAAGTCTTATATTTAATATAATAATATACATGAGCACTTATATCAACCGTTAAAAGTTATTAATCAAAATTCTTAAATTTAAGTCTTGAAGATGTAGATGCATTTTAGGCTACAAATCTGAAAAGTAAATCTCATAGCAAGTGCAGCCTTGATAAATACATTTCTAAGTGTAAAATCTAAAAAATGTATTCATTTTTCAAAAAAGACCTTTTATCTTTTTATAAGCAATAAATTATAAATCAAAAGAGCAAGTTTCAATATATCGATCATAGAAGAAATTAAAAGAAAGAATGGAAACATTAATGACAAAGACAAGTATCCTTATAATTATAAAGCATTTACAATAATCAATTTTGAAAAAAGACAACTAGTTGAGGACAAAACACAAATAAAAGCATAAGCTATATCACACAAATACAAAATCTCATAAAAAATCTACTGCACGGAGATTTAAATGAAGAATCATACATGGAACTTCCTCAAGGTTTAATTCCTCCTCAATTTTTTGAGAATGCTACTGCTATTTGTAAACTGAACAAGTCCTTATATGGACTAAAAAAGGCCAAGCATGCAATGGAATGCAAAATTGGCTGAATTCCTTTTACAAAAAAGATTCAAGCAAGGTAATTCTTATTCCTCTTTGTTCATTAAAAAGAGTGCTAATATTTTAATTGCTTTGTTTGTATATGTAGATGATGTTATAGCTGCTAATAATGATCGATTATCCATTAAAGATATTAAAGTTCATTTGCACAATAAGTTTAAGCTCAAGGACTTAGGTACTTAGAAGTACTTCTTGGGTATTAAAGTTGCTTGAAGTTCCAAGGGTATAAACATTTGCCAAAGAAAGTACACTATGATATCACTATTGGATAAAAAGAAAAAGTATAGTTGAAAAGTTGCTCTACCTAACTCATACAAGGCCTGACCTCTTTTATTCAGTATAAGAGCTTTCACAATATCTATATTGTCCTACAAATAACAAACTAAGGGTTTAATGACTCCGATTGGGTAGCCTGCTCTACTACAAGAAAGTGACTCACAGGTTTTTGCCTATTCCTAAAAGAGTCCTTGATTTGTTGAAAAAACAAAGAAGCAAAACACAGTATCAAAGTCATCTTCAGAAGCTGGAAAAGCAAAACTCAAGAAATTTTGTAGCATAACATTTTGTAAACTTATAATTTGAAGATAAGAAAATATACTGTGATGAAGTGAAGAACCTTAAGATGTATCATCCTATTATAAAATAGGCAACACACCTAATTCAAGTAGGAATCCTAAAATCCCAAAATAGATCATATCATAGATAATTTCAATGAAATAAGAAAGAAATTAGGGTCAAATATCAGCAATGTCCAATTAGCTGTAGAGGGAAAAAAGCCAAATACCTGAAGCAACCATGGTGTGCTCAATGATCTGTGTTAACAATGAAGGAAATGACGTGAGAAGAAGAGGAAAGAAGGATGAAAGTAGCTGCGAAGAAGAGAAAAAAGAAACATAACCCTAAATCCCTATTGAATAATATTTTAGGTTTAAGGCCCATTCTACAACTGGGCTGAATTCTTAAAAAGTTAATATTTATACAGCTTACCAAATGTAAATACTATATATAATACTTAGAGCTAATGTACATTTTGATAATCAATATAAATAAGAAATTTCTAAAAACTCTTCCAAACTTGTTCATAAAAACTAAACTGAAATAAAAGTAAAATAGGAGAAGAAGAAAGAAATACTTACTTAGAGAGCCATAGTTCAATGATCTGTTCTTGACAATATGATAAAAAAAACCCTTGACGCGATGATGAAAACCCTATATATAATCGGGGTTCTATAGAAAACAACACGGCTGGAGAAAAATGGTAGAAATTGAGCCCATTTGCTACCCAATTTAAGGGCCAGGTTTTATAGTTAGGGCTGTTAAGTTGAGTGGGCATTCCGATCAGTTGGTAAAAATAAAAATATATTTTAATATTTAAAAAACAAATTAAAATGCTAAAATGTTTTCTTAACAAGGAAACTAGAGATGACAATTTGCGCCTTAGTGCTATAGATGCAATTTAAAAAAAAAAGTTTAAAAAATAGGTAATTGATTTACCATACATTATCAGGATCAGATCGCACAATTAGAAAGCAACAGTTGTTGATAGGTTTCTGCCATATAGTAATATATTCCTCCTCCTTAACAAGTGTCCAGCAAAGACGAGTAGTAAGGTCAAGCATATCTGAAAAAGAACAAATGCAAAATAAATTGATCAAGATTTAGCAAACAACATATGATCTTAAAAGCTTATGATAGATACAACATCAATAATTCATAAGACAAAAGCATGGATATACCATCACGAGTCCATTGATTCTACATCTTGAACAGTTTATTAAATACCAAGACCACTACACCCAAAAGAAGTTATATCTCTTTCTAACAATTAACAGTTTTTATTATTTGAGAAATAATAACAGGATTTGGGCCACCAGAAATCATAAAACCCCTTTATATCCCTCTTCCTTTTTCTTCTATCTATAAAATTAAAAATTAAAAAATTAAAAAAACAAAATATTAGGTATATAAATTATTATACTTTAAAATATTTATCTACAAATTTTATATATCTATATACAAATTCGGATATAAAAATATTTACATACAATTGTTTTATATACAAATTTTATATACCATTATGTACATAAAAATATTTTATATACATAAATATATTTATATACAATTTTATATACAATTCCTACATATATACAAATTTTATATACTTATACAAATTCATACATAAATATATTTATATATAAATTTGATGCAAATTCGTACATAAATATATTTACATACAAATTTTATATACCTATATACACCTATACACAAATTCGTATATAAGTATATTTATATAAGTCAGAAAATCACATTCTTATATACAGTGTTACATATTTATGTACATTTATAAAAACTCCAATCCCACCAAAAGTTTTAGCTATCTTAATAAACTTTAAGTGCTTATAAATGAATTTTGAAGGTTTACGAGATACTTAAAACATCTCTAATACTCAACTTTTAAAAGCATTTAAAAACTAATTTTACAGTTTGCATAATACATTTATATAACATAGGGAAAGCAAACCCTTAATAATTGTTGGTCCCTTGGGGCAACTAAGAGGGGGGGTGAATTAGTTGGCTAATAAAAATTTTAGTTTAAGTGCGAAAGTTGGTGGATTGAAACTTTGATGGAAGTTTAGGAAGATTAAAAGGATAGGTTGATAAACAAGAGATTTATAGTGGTTCGGCTACAACTCAAGCCTACGTCCACTTCTCCAATCCTAGAAAGGAATTGGGTTCCAATATTCAATTAAGAATACAATGAGGTTTTATGGAAGTTTACCTCAAACTTAGTGTTTATAGTTCACACTAAACTTTACAAGTTGAGTTTATAGATTACTCAATAAACACTCTAGTGTTTAAAGTTCACACTAAAACTATTGAGTTTAAAGCTCACTCAATGAACTATCTAAACACTCACAACTAACATGTTGAGTTTATAGCTCACTCAACAAACTAATATACAAAAAACATTTTGATTTGAAAAGAATGAGAGTAAAAAGATGAAATGAAGATTGGAATAATAAAGCTCAATGTTGTAGTAGTTGATCCAATCCTCTGAAGGCTAGTTGAATTTGTATTTATACCCAAAAATGAAAATATAGCCGTTGCTCCATAAAATTAAAGTTTACTGACTTTCTGCAGACCGTTGCGCGAGCGACCAGTGTCGCGGTCGCGATCTCTCACAACGGTAACATAACGTCTCTCTAAAAATCGAGAAAAGTAGCTGTTATGCCCAAAAAGTCATGTTTTGGTCGCGAGCGCGACACAAACGCTGTCATCAAAACAAAGTTTCTGTTTTCTGCGTTAACGTCGTGCGAGCGAAACCCGTCGCGAGCGCGACACCTGTTCATTTTTTGGAAATATGGCAGAAGACTTTTTTGTAGCCACCGATGTTGGCTTTCCATAGCCTTTTGAATCACCTCATTTGGACTTGTAAATCAAAAGTTATGGTCAAAATACTAATAGGTGCGCAGTGCAGAAATTTTGAGCTTCTTGTGAGAAATTGCAATCTGTCTTTAAGAACTTTAATTCTTTTGCAAGTCTAACTTTTCATCTTCACTTATGATGGTTCATACTTGCTGGAGCTATACTTAAATACTTGAAAAATCATTAGTAACTCACAAGTTCAAGTAAGTTTGTCAAATATTCAAACCTGAGAGATTTTGGCAATCCAAGCACAACATAATTTTTACTCATTAAATTTGCAGTCATATATAATTTATAATATAGAGTAAAATTTTAAAAATTGTAATACAGTGCTTTTAATCTCGAAATTGTGATACAGTGCTTTTAATTTCAGTAAATAGTACAAATAATCTAACGCCAATTTCACAAAAATAATGAAAAAAAGAAAAAAAAGTTGGTCAGCCTTACTCTAGAATTAATGTTCCCTATTTTCTTATTTTGTAACGCAAATAAGAGATAGAATGAAAATAGATAAAAAGATTACAAAATTTTAAAATTTGTCAAGTTTTTAATCATTAGTTTATATTAAAGCATCGTTTGTCTTAAAATGGCTTACTTTCGGGGAAATTAAGTTTTTAGGAAGTGTAATTGTAAAGAAGTTATTTACTAGTAAGTGAGGAAAAAATTATCGTTGGGTTTGTTTCATCAATTTTCAGAAAGTTAAATTATTTAATAAAATATAATGTTAAAATATTATAAATATCTTTACAATAAATATTTATAAATATAAAATTAAGGATGAAACGGAAATTATCCACAATTATAGCTTGAGAAGTCAATTTCCTTGAATTTGAGAGAGGAAGTTACTTCCCGTGTAGAAGGAAAGTTGAAAATAATCCATGTATGCTTATATATTATTTAATTTAATTTTTATATTTTTAATATTATATTTTTTAATTCTAATTTCTTCTATTTTATTTTTTGTCACTTTAGGAGCAAAAATATTTAATATTTTTAAAAAATTAATGACTAAATTATTGAAAATTTTAAAATAGATTAATTAAAAATTTTAATATGTTTACAATTAAATTGCAATTATGAATAATTTTTAATGAATGATCAGTATGTATTAATCCTTCTGTTTGTTATATAAATAATTTTGAATGACTTTGATAACTAGTAAATCCAACATGTTTTTAAGTCTTAATCTTGTGCTTATTCAATGTTTATTATGTTTAATTATGTGAATATATTTAGCTCTCTTCTACATCCATGAGTTCTTGATTTCAAGCTTAAAACAGAGGTTTGAGTGTATTTTCTAGTTGTATTTTCTATTCATTTCTTTTCTTTAGTTCTTGGTTGTTGGGAACCAAGCAATTGATTGTAAAAGTGTGAGACTTTGTGATTTAACTGATTTCTTCTATTCTAATGGTATTAATTATTCTTCTGAAGTGATTTTCATGATTAAGTTTGGT
>CATIWJ010133840.1:0-30302 GCA_949640765.1 Croton laevigatus | reverse complement strand
TAAACAATTTGTTAATTAGCAAATTAAAGTCACATTTGATGATTAATTAATAATTATGGTATCACTTACAACATCATAATGGCTAGAGACGTTTGCGCGAGCCTGTGTAATAGAGTTTTGTCTCCAAACATGTTTACAAATGCTTTCCACCAACCCCTAATAAATTACCACCAAAATCACTAATTCTGAATTTGTATTATTATGGTTCATACTTACGAGTGTAATTATAATTACCTTTCCTTCGTATTTTTAGTTTTATTATTGGCAATTAGTAGCTGCAATATAGATTAAATCGACATTATGTTTTTAAATGAATAATTTAGTCTTGAAATCGACTTGTTATTAACTTACAAGGATAAAATTGACAAGACGTTCGTCCATGTCAATAAAAGAGAAATCTCCATCAATATAAGATTCAAAAAGTCCAATGTCATACCGTGCTGTTATCTGAGAAAAAAAAATAATTAAAATATAAATTACTACTCCATATTAATATTGAGAGTAAGCTTTTTCAATTTTTATACAAAATATTAATTAATTAGTCCCAAGATGCAAGTGAGTTAACAAGGGACATTCCTAATTTAAGTGAGGTAATTAATTCGAACCCCCTCATGTACGCATCCGTTTAAAAATTGGGCCAGATTTTTGTCTTTGGAAAAAAAATTAGTCTAAACATGGCTATGACTTAAGGTACCATATGTAGTTAGGATCAGTCCAAGACACTTTGTAA
Source organism: Croton laevigatus (assembly GCA_949640765.1). Classification (NCBI taxonomy): domain Eukaryota; kingdom Viridiplantae; phylum Streptophyta; class Magnoliopsida; order Malpighiales; family Euphorbiaceae; genus Croton; species Croton laevigatus. The sequence continues at coordinate 29,572 of CATIWJ010133840.1, read as the reverse complement.
TTAATAAAAAAAAAATTAATTAATTTTGTGATTCTCAACAATTTTTTTTTCTTAAAAAATAATATAGTTTATTTATTATAATTAAAATACATTAATTAACTTTCCAACTAAAATGAGATTCTTAATTTGACACGAGATAGGTATAAATACACAATAATTAGCTATAATTAAACCAAAAGAAATGTAAACAAAGATATATTCAGGGAAAATATATATTTTTTTTTAAATTTTCCTTTGGTGTCTTAGGATATAACAGCATTGAAAGTCATTCAATAGCTCCAAATTAATCCGAATCGAGGTATGACAGATACCATTAAATTCAGCGCCTCTATAGCCCTTAAGGTGATGAATTCTCACGGATCAAACTTGTGATCTCGTGGTTAAGCTGGAACAATCCAACCAACTCATCCAACCCTCTTTTATTAGGGAAAATAATTAATAATGCAAAGCATGCCTTAGATTACATTACAATATTATACGTACTTTCCAATAAAACTGAGGATTGTGAATCTTCAAAGCAACGTTCGGAGAACATTTTTTAGTATCAGCTCCTTCGAAAAGAAGATTACTGCCTCCATCTTCTAATAAACTGCAAGCCAATTAATTCATAGTAACAAATATCAAAATGTTAAAAAAAAAAGTGCTGAGATTGCAAAACATATATATGTTGAGAAGAGAAGACGAAGGAACCTTAAAGAACCAGTAGAGATAAAGTTTTGAAAGAAGTTGATGACAAGACGGCGACTTAAGCCCTCTAACTTAGAGACTTCCATTGTAATCGAAAGCAGACCAAAATTGAAAATAAGAAGCTCCAGACGCAATGGCATATGTATGTACGAGTGAGTGAGGGCTTTATAAGAGAGGTTATTGGTTATCCAGATTACGTTTGTGATAGGTGATATGGGACACCTGTCAACCAATCCGCATTTACTTCACCAACCCTGAATAATTATATAATGAAATATTTACTGTAAGTCAGAAGTTCCGTGTCGTAATAAGCTAAAAAATTAAAATGCGTGACATTAACTTTAGGAAAAGTAACAAATACATATATTAAATAAATTTGATTTATGTATTATTAATACAGTTATTTATTATTTTTCTTAAAATAATTTAAATTAATACCACGTATTTTAATTTTATTGGTTTGTTACGACACGTGAACCAATCCTTTCCATATAAAGTCTTTCTTTTATTGGAGTGTATACGGAACTATTTGGAAAAATCCAATATAAAATTAATACCTTCATTTTGAATCTATCTCCAAAGTAATAGCATAATTTTTTTTTTAAAATCAAATCATCATGTCCAAAAATTATAATAAAGATGTTTGTTTCTATTGTAATAGCATAATTTATTAAAGATTATGTTGAGGCAAATATAAATTTAACATACCTTATGCATAATTTTTTTAAAAAAAATGAGAATAAAACAAATTATTATGTAAAATACAGTAACAAGTAGTTCAATTTATGAAAAGACAAGTAGAAAATAGTAATTTTCACTTAATTAAAACTTTTGTTATACTATAATTTGTTCAACATTCGAATTATGCTATGCGAAACCAAAAATAATTTGCAATGAGTGATTTTATGGATAAATAGGTATTTTTGGAGTGTATATTATTTATTTTATTTTATTTTTTTTAAACGAGTACATATAATTTAATGGTATGTGTAATTCGAAAATAATAAAAAATAAATAATATGTAGAGATCAAAATTGGCACTTCAAAATTCAAACTCTAAGTAAAAAAAAAAAATTATGTCAAAGGAGTAGAAACAACTGGTTATTAGAAGCAAGAAGGGACCTACCTATATATGGTTATTTATTTACATATGAAAATAGGAAGGTCGTGGTCCAAACAAAGGCAAGCAACCAGAAGAGGTAACGTTTGACGCGTTGGGCAACCATTAATTTTTTTTTGGCCAGTAATATAGGGGCAACCATTAATTCATGATACAACGTTGTCCATGCTTAATCCCAACTACTACAACTAAATTTTGAAATTAAATCTGATCGAAAATTGACCCAAATCCATTAACCTTTTTGGGGAAGAATACTGTGAGCTCGTCCTTACATAAGGACGACCTTTTTCTATTTTTTTATTTTTTTAAAATAGAATTATAGATTGTTTATATTTAATTGAGATCAATTTTAAGGGTCGTAATTTGCTGCTTTGATTTTGTTTAAAAATATCAGATAAAATAAATAGAACTATTTAATTTAACAGTTTGAATGTAACCCTTTAATACCGGTATATGTTTATTTTTGACAAAATTAGCAATCCAATCAATCGGCAATTCCAATTTTAATCCTTTAAAATCACATCGGAATCTAAATCTAAACAAATAAAATCACATCTTACGAACTCTGCGACTAATTGTGTTAATAAAATAGAGCTCTGATATTTTTGTTGGGTTTCCACATGTGCAAAAAATATCAAGCAAACAATTTGCAGCGGAAGTAATTAAGCCGGAGCATATTTTATTAACTTAGGGATATACCATAAAAGCTTGCTTTTAAACTGGATTGCAGGAAGTGTAATGATTGAGGAACTCAAATGACTCCCTCTTTCTTCACACATAGGATAAGGGGAGTAAGGATGTGTGCTGGTATCAGAAACAAAAGCTAAAACTTAAGGCAAAACGGAGTGAAAAAGAAGCAGCAACAAAACGAAAACTAATTTTTTTGTTTTATTCAATAATACGAAACTGTTCCGTATTTGTTAGTGGCAACGCCCAACGAAATCTTCACCTTAATGTTCAATGGTTTCGAAAACCATATGAAAAGGAGAGATTAAGATTCGTTTTTATTGTTTTAAAAACAAAATAATACTTGAAATCGATTATGATTGCGTTGGGCTTTCATGGAACTTGGGTAAAATGGATAATGGCTTGTGTTTGCTCCGTCACTTATTCTATCAGGATTAATGGTAAGCGTCATGGTTTTATTGTTCCCTCTAGAGGCATCAGACAAGGTGATCCGATCTCACCACTGTTATTCTTAATATGTACAGAGGGGCTCACTTGTTTGATTAACAAAGCATTGGCTGAAGGGAGGCTCTCGGGAGTGCAGCTGAATAGATATTGTCCTAGAATTTCACATTTGATGTTTGCGGATGATTCTTAAATTTTTGGCACGGCTGACTATTGGGAGATCACACATTTGCAGGGGGTTCTTGATCTTTACACAGGTAAAAGTGGGCAAACTATAAATTTTGATAAATTTGCTATTATTTTTTCAAAGAATACTCCTGGTGAAGTGCGATCAACTCTCTCCCAACTTCTAGGGATAACTAATGTGGATATTCTAGACAAGTATTTAGGGCTTCCGGCGATTGTTAACAGGTCCAAGAAAGTCACTTTCCAACACATCAAAGAGTGTATCAAAGCGAGACTATCGGGTTGGAAAGAAAAATTTCTTTCGCATGCTGGGAAGGAAATTCTTATTAAAGCAGTCATTTCTACCATTCCTTTATACACGTTCTCGTGTTTCAGGGTACCTGTTTCTTTAACTAATGAGATCAATTCGCTGATTCGTCGGTTTTGGTGGGGATAACAATTGGATGAACAAAAAATCAATTGGATTGCATGGAAAAAATGTTGTCAACACAAGAAGGAAGGGGGTCTTGGGTTTAGAGACTGGGAGGCGATGAACAGAGCCCTATTGGCTAAACAGGAATGGAGAATTCTTAATTATCCTAATTCACTATTAGCCAGGCTTTTCAAAGGTAAATATTTCCCAAGCTCTAATTTCATGACAGCTAAAGCTCCTACCAGTGCTTCTTGGGGGTGGAAGAGCATTATATATGGTAGAGATGTGCTGGGTTGCGGTTTAAGATGGCAAATCCGTAATGGCAGATATGTTGAATGTTTCAAGAGTGCTTGGATTCCAAGACAAGAGCCTCCTTTTGTTGCTGAGCATAAAGATAATAGGGATGAGAGTATTTATTGGGTATCTCAACTGATTGATTGGGATAGGAATGCTTGGAATGTGGACCTGTTGAACCGTAATTTTACCAGAGCTGATGTTGAGGCTATCAGGAGTATTCCCATTCTACTACCGAATCGACAAGACAAGCTTATTTGGTGCTACACTAACAATGGTGTTTTTTCAGTACGCTCAGGCTATAGAACGGCGCTTAAACTACAAAATAATGTTGGCAATAATGGCTCTCCTGCCACTTCGGATCTTTGTTGGAGTGATATTTGGAAGATAAAAGTCCCGAGAAAATTGCAGGTATTTATTTGGAGATTACTCAGGAAGGGGCTTGCTGTTGGAACTAATTTATCCAGGCGATTGCCCAATGCTGGTAACTTGTGTGCTAGGTATGGGGAGATTGAAGATGAAGGTCATTTATTCTTTTTTTGTCCGCAAGCTAAAATGACTTGGCTTCTCTCGCCCTTGGGATTGCGGGTAGATAACATCTCAGGTACTTCTCCTAAACTCCTTTGGAATTCTCTTGTTAATTTAGCTAAACTAAGGAATATTGGAGAGGAGAAATTTGGGTTTTGTGTTTGCATCCTTTGGCATTTATGGAAAGCGAGAAATGCTTTAATCTTCAATAATGTCAATTTAGATCCTCCGAAAATTGTTAAATTGGCATTAAATACTTGGAATGAATTCATGGGAGCTATGAGTTGTGACACTAATGATGGGTTGATTAGTGATGAAGAGGGTAATAACCAACTTGGGGAATATACTATGCGACGACAGGGTTGGGATCCTCCTCCAGAGTTTTGTTTGAAATTGAATGTAGATGCTGCAATAGATAAAAAGAAGAAATTGGGAGCTTGTGCTATAGTGATTAGAAATTCTCGATGCAAGCTGGTTGACTGGAGAGTTTTTCGCTTTCCGTTTATTTTGCATCCTTCCTTATTGGAAGCTTTGGCAATTAAGATGGCCTTGGAACTCTGTCGGCAAAAGCAATGGCGATGGTGTCTAGTTGAATCAGATTGCAAAATGGTCATTGATGCAATTAAGGAAGGTAAAGATGCCGGTTATATACTAGAAGATGTTGTCCTAGAATCAAGGCAAATTTTGGAAACAATGCCTTCAACTTCTTGTTTTTTTGTATCCAGAACTTGTAATGTATTACCACATCTTCTAGCTAGGAATGCCTTGAATGACAATTTTTTCTATAATAGGTTTGCTCAATTGGAGCTAATTAATTGTAATATTTCCAAATAGTATGAATGAAATATATCTTTGGCAAAAAAAAACAAACACCCAAACTCTAGCCTAATAAAGAAAAAAGGGCAAAGGACATAAATAGCCATTTTTAAGATTTAAAAACTCATAAATAGCTCTTCAAGTTTTAAGGCTCAAAAATAGCATTTTTTTTAACAAATAGGGATAAAATAGCCCTTTCTACAAAAATATCTTAAAACAACCCACTTACTAAATTATCTATCAAATATAAACCCACTCATTTTAAAGCAAGTGTAATACACTCTTCATATTAAAACATAATAAATTATTTAAAAATTTGAAAATTAAATTTTAAATTTGATTTAATTGATAATATTAATTTTTTTATTGTATTTATTTTATTTTTTATTTTTTTAAATATAGTTTTTATTTTTGACTAATTAATTAAATTTAATTTTTTGAAATACGATTTATTAAATTTTTTAAAAAATTAATTTTTTATTTTTAAATAAAAAATTAATTAAAATACAAAAATTTTGAGAAAAAAGAATAAAAGAAAACTTTGTTCAACAGTTGTTCAGTGCATGTTTAATACATATTTCAATTTAAATATACAACAATTATTCATTACAATATTTGTTACTAGAAAAAAAAATGTCTTACTTCCTATCTCTAACATTCAATTCCTTTGGAAAATCTTCGGAGTCGCAATCCAAGTTTTTTACTTGCTTCGAAAATCGTATATAAAATGTTAAAAAATGACATTGTTCAACAATTGTATAACACTTATTCAGCTCATGTTCAATACAGTCATAACAATTTATCCAGAATATGTGTAACTACTGTTCATACTATGTTCAAACTGTATCTACAATATTAAAAAATAAATAAATTTCTTACTTTCTATCTTTAATGTTCAACTCCTAAGGCAAAAAATTTTCAGAGTCATTATCCAATTTTTGACTTGCTTCAAACTACAATATAAAAAGCAACATCAAATAAAAAAAAGCGACTTTAGATATATCATGGATATTAAGATAAAACATCTAGGGTCGAGACCAACATGTTCAGAAACAGTTCGTAAATGTTCATAAATTGTTCAAAACCTACTAATAAACTATTCAGAAATAGTTTAAAACATGCTCAGACCTTGTTCGGATACTGTTCAACTTCATAGATAAATTGTAATACATAAACATATTAATGTTAAAATCAAGTTCAAACGTGTTGAAATTAAATTCATAATATGTTCATATATATATATATTAAACTCAATTCCAAAAAATCTGCTTAACTCAAGTTTCAAAAAAAAAATGTTCTAATCAAGTTTAAAACTTATTCAACTAAATTACAAAATATGCTCATAAACTTTTCAAAAATTATTCAAAACACATTCGGTAAATATGTAAAGAAAAAAACCAAAATCAAAAGAACAATACATGACATTAAATCTGTCATGAATATCAAAATAAAATTTGTTCACCAAATGTTTGGAGAAAGTTGAGAAACTATTCATAAACTGTTCAAAATATGTTTAGAGAAAGTTCAGATCTTGTTCACAAACTGTTCATATCCTGATATACTAAACTAAATTTAAAAAAAAAATTGCTCAACTCAAGTTCGAGAAAAAATATTTAATAGGTAAGCAATAATTTATAGCAAAATAGATACTATACGGCATCAAACTGTTTAGAGAAAGTTTATAACTTTTTATTCAAACTAGGTAATCATTTTCTTATCCAACTTTGCATCAATTGGCTTAAAGATTGTTAATATTTAAGGAAAGATAGGGAATATTTCACTCAAGTTTACACCATAAATATATTCAATTACATAAATAAAAGAACAAAAGCAATATCATAACAAAAGGAAAAGCAAGTATAAACTATTCATAACCTGTTCAGAATATATTCAGAAACTATTCATAACATGTTCAAAGATTGTTTAAAATATGTTCATACTAAAAATAGATCATCATTCTTCACCTATTCATTAGTTTAAAGAACTCTACAATAAAGGAGATCTAGAAAATAAGATGAGGACTTTTTGGTTTGAGCTGCGAGTAGTCTAGTTACTATATCAACTGTTGTGATTTGACAAGTGATGACACAGTAAGAAACAATTATTATTATTATTAGATGAACCTAAGTGAAATAAAAATTTAGTTCCAGCAATTTATTCCCAAGAAATTGATCATTCAGAACATGTGGTATTATATATATAATGTAGTAGAAAATGAAAACGTGCATGTATGTTGGATATTAAGATAGGATAATTATTTTATGAAAATAGTTTCGTATATGTTATGAAAATTTAGTTTTGTATATTTTAGCCATACAATTTTATAGTGACTAATAAATTATGGATAATAAACTAATTATTACTACAACTATATTAGTTGTGTGACAGTGATAACTTATTACCTATAATATTAATATATCATGACTACTTTGATAGTAATTGTTACAGTTATATTAAATGTATAACTATTATATTTATTAGTTACGATTTTGTGGCTAAAACTAGTTATAGCAAATTGTCAACATATTGCTACAATATATATATATAATAAAACAAAAAGTACACATCAGTTACAATTGTTAAATTTTTATTACTAAATAATTTAAAATAGCCACAATAGGTTTTTAATTGTAGCATAATATATATATATATCCACAATAATTTTTTTTTTAGCCATGTATTGTGGGTAGAAATGTAATATATTGTAGTGTCTGGGGGTAAAAGTTTTTATGGCTATTCTTTTCCCAAAATTCCAAGTCAATCAAATGCTAATCCAATTCCAAGCCCAATAAATATAAACAGAAAACAATTAATTTTCCCTATATATATATATATTCTCCAGTTCCGACTTGAGCCAGTTAGAAATTTAACAAATTTTAATAAGATAATAAAATAATATATTTTTAAAATACCCCTATATAAATATAAGATCCCATTAATATTATAAATTAATAATTATATGAACTTACACAAATATAATTAAGACAATTTAGTGAAATATGATTCTAGTTTTATTTTTGTTTTTTTTTAAATTTAAGTCTAATTGCAGTTCAACTCTAACTTTTCTTATTGCATCAAAAATTTCTGGTGTTGTATTTTCGAACTGCACCAAAAATTATAAAGAGTTCTAAATGCAATAAGTACTTTCTTATGCGTAACTGAAGCTCATTTCTAACTTTTCTTATTAATCCGTCATTGTTGATTTTGTGACACCACTGTTGATTTTGTGACACCTTTTAGATGAGGAGCCATTGTTGGATGTGATTTTAAGAAATTTTCTATCTTGTTTATATAAAACTACGTATTTTCTATCTTCATTATACATTGAATGTTTTTAGTAAAAATACAATGAATAATACTTAATTATTAAGAACTAATTAATATTATTTATTAGTTTTTCATTAATATTACGTACCATAAATCTAATGAATCCATGTTTTATATTCATTCAATTAATATGATACAATACATGAATTTTTTTAGAATACTATCCTATGCTTTTTGATGTAATAGATCGGGGAGCTCGTTACACTAATTTTTTTTTTATAGAGAGAGCCATTTTTTAGTTAAAAAATATAGAAGGAGCTATTTTTTGGGCTTAAAAATTTAAAGAGCCCATATGTATCCAAATTTCTAAAAATGGGGCTATATAGAAACTTTTCCCAATAAAAAAAAGCCATTATCTCCAATTCAAGATAAGACGACACCATTTCAATAGCTACCGTAGCAGTAGTTATCTCCACATTCAATTTATTCTATGCTTAATATACAAATTAGGACCTAACTTTTGTAGCTTTTCCCCAATGGCAACCAAATATTTGCGTGTATATAATTTAACATTCACATTTTGAATTTTTGAACTAATTAACAATTCGCACATCGGAATATCGTTTTCAGAAGGATCAGAGTAAATTTTTTACTTTCTTCCTCAAGCCAAGTACCATTTTAAAAATTTGCCAAATCTAAAACTCATTTTTCGATTCTAGCATTGATCAAAGCAAATGAGCACAAGAAATTAAAGTTTTTAATAAGAACAACGTAAACATGGTCTTATTTTTTCCATCCAACAATCAAAAGGTGGTGAAATGGCAACTAGCAATCGTGAAGTTAAAATTTCGAATAAGTTTTTCATTTCTAGCGGAACCTAAGGCATGTTTTGATTTTCCTTCATAAGAGCTTTCCATTGATACATTCATTGCCCTCAATACTAGTGGCTATTGATGGAGGAAGAGAGAGAACTAGACACAGAGAGCGAGAAACTTTCTACAAGTTTTTTAGGACTTTCTAGTGATGGTCCAGTCGAACTAAAGACATATTTTAATTCTCCTTGATGATAATCTTCCCGTTAATGCCTTCTTGATCATCAATTTATGGCCAGAGAAGAAGATGGAAACGAGTCGAGTCGTCTGACTTGTGAGTATCACATACTTTCTTATGTCTTTTTCACCATTTTTGGCCATTGGTCGGTGAAAGACCAAGATTAGGTTGTTCTCATTGCGTACTTTAATTTTATATACTCATTTGCTCCAATCAATGCCGAAATCAGAAAATAAGTTTTGATTTTTGTAAATATCTGAAATGGTACCTGGCCTAAGGAGCAAGACAATAAAAGTTCACTTTGGTCTTTCTAAAAAATTATATTTTGACCCATAAACAGTCAGTTGCAGACCTAGTTAGTTAAATGAGAGTTCAGTTGACCCCTTTCTTTTTTCAATTCTCTTCAAAATTTGAGAGATTTTTTTAAATGAACTCACAAAAAATATGATATTGAACTCATGTCTTTGTCTAAAATTTAAAATAATCCACAATTTGAACTAGAAAATATATTTTATTGTCAATATTGTTTTCACAAAAGGTAAATTTAACTTTATTTGTTTGATGAAAATGACAATCGTGTCATTAAACTCGTTTAGCAAAAAAATTGCATAAAAATCTTTCCTTGTTTGCTAAATTTTTAGAATTAAAAAGTAATATAGTTTTTTACTGCTACTATATTTTTCTATCAAAATTATTATTACTATATTGACATCGGAAAAAAATTTCTTGGTCTGCTACTACAATCGTGTCCAGTGTTAAATTGTTTAAAAATTTGAAAGTGTGAAGTGTTAAATTATACACATACAAAATTTGGAAAAATTATTCGGAAAGTTAGATGCTAATATGCATATTAAACCTTTTTTATTAAGTTATAACTCTAATCACTATTAAATAAAACTATAATTACAATAAAAATATATTTTTTTTTTCTATATCTCCTTTGCGATTTAGTTATACATTTTTCCTTTGCATTTTAATTTTCAAGTAATTTGTTATTTTTTAGTCACTAAGAGGTCTCAACATATTTGAGATAACTTTGATTCTTGTTTGTGTAACCTTCAAAATAATATCTTTTCTTCTTATATATATAAAGCAAAGCCAAGTTCATCATCCACTTGTCTTCACATGTAATTTTAATAATCAGAGAAATGAAAAGTCATAATTTTCATGAATCATCCATTCATTAAGGGAAAAAATATGTTAGTTAGATACGATGTGGAAATTAAACGATATTTAGTACATTTTTTTTTTAATTTGATGTTTAAATTGGGAAAAAAAAAATTAATACTACCTCCATTCTAAAATAATTGAGGCTTTTACTATTTACTCTCAATTTTTTCTATATATTTTTTTATTTTACTGTAAAAAATAACAACTCACAACTGCTCAATATAAAAAATGGATCCACATGCATTAAAGACAAATTACATCTACTATAAAATAAAAGGTATAATTGTCCTAATTCAATAAAAGTACCAAAAGTTTCAATTATTTAAGAATAAAGTTTTGTCCTAAAGTCTCAATTATTTAAAAACGAATATAATATAATGTTAGAAAGATAGTGGATTTTTTTAAAAATAAATATGTATGTATATGCATTTTATATTAGTTGTTTTTTAAAAAAAAAAATAAAACTAATAATAACGTTAGAAAGATAGTTATTTTTGGATTCATCACTATTGTTATTATATTATATTCTGAATTTTAGTAAGACAATTAATTAATCAATTAATATTGTGATAAAAATAAAATTTTTTAACAGAATATGATATGCTTTGAATTTGTTATTATTTTATTATGATTCCAACAATAATATGATAATATTTTTTAAAAAAAATAATATGATAAAATAATTAATTACATAGTTATATATAAATATGTACTGAGAATCTTATCATTATAAATATAAATTAATGGCAATTAAACCACATATGTCCTTATGTTTAATCATGCTCATATCGGTTCGGCCTACTAAGAAATTGTAATTATTTTCTCTATTTACAATGATCAAACTATCGGTCTCTTGCTTATAAAAGGGTAAAAGTGCAATAGGATGTTCCATATTATCACTTTATTTTTTAATTTAAACCTTAATTTTTACTAAAAATATTTACAAAATATGTGTTTTTAAATATAAGAAAATATGCATAATATAAAATTCTTATCTTTTTAGTTTCAAAAAATAAATATAAGAAAATATGCATAATATAGAATGGTTTGGCCACTGTGCCATGGTCGGGGCGTCGTGCTTGGGAGTCGATGTTAATTACTTTGGATAATGTACAAGCTCGGTTTTCCCATATTTACCGTGAGGAAAATAAGGCCGTAGATTTTTTCGCTTCTCTCGGGTTTACTCGACAGGAGACTCATTGGCGCACATCCCTTCCGCAGGGGCCGATTGATATATTTTGTTATGATGCTATTAGTCTTCCTGTTTTGCGCAGGCGATAGTCTTTTCTCTTTGGTAATCTCATCTTCGTTGGAAACTCTTTGTATGGACTTTTTTATTTTTTAATAATATTTCTTGGAGTAGTAGAAGCAAGCGGGACAATCGCAGGGGTGCCTCCCTAGTAGGTGCCATTGTCCATTTGTACTTTTACTCCTTCATATTTCATAAAAAAAAAAAAAAAAACTAAAGAAAAATTTTAAAATTGATATATTTCATAATTATTTTTAAGAAATATAGTGTCATCTTTTATAATTATTTTTTAAAAAATTATTTAAAACACCCCTTAAACGTATTATACGTATTGTTGGGATGGTTTAGAAAATTAATTATTTTTTAGTTATGAAATGACTTGTGAATAAAGAAATATTATACATAAATAAATTTGAATTTAATTCATTATTAGAGCCTTGAGCTTAAAAACATCATCTGGTAACATAAAAAAGCTATAAAGCCAGTACAATTTGGTTTGAGTCTATAAATAACAAATTCAAAAATTTATGTATGTAACTAAATGTAACTTGGTTCCAAGCTTAGGACATGAACGTAAATTTCTTTTTTTCTTTCTGATTTCAGTTTTTGATTCAGCAGTAATGGTGTGCTTGCATGTTCAGCTGTTCCTATATATATGCATCCATTCATTTTTTTTTTTTCATTCTGCATCAAAAGTGCGATTCTTGTTCTTCAAGTAACAGTCCCAAATAATTCAATGGAGGGTGGTGAAATCATCTTAGCAGGTGGTAGTTTAAGAAAAAATGGAAGCAATTCTATATGGAGAAACGATGCCATGGATATTTTTTCCAAACATGGAGAAAAAGAAGAAGAAGAAAATGATGAAGAAGCTCTAAAATGGGCTGCACTTGAAAGATTACCTACCTATGAAAGACTAAAAAAAGGTATATTAACTACATCTAAGGGTTTATCAAATCAATTGAATGTTCAAGACCTTGGATTTCTAGAAAGAAGTGCATTGGTTGATAGGCTTGCGGAGGATAATGGAAGGTTCTTATCTAAGCTTAAAAACCGCTTTGATAGGTATATGATATGATTATGAAATTTGGAGCAATTATGTAAATTTTTTTTATGGTTTATTCAGAAATCTGAATACTGAATTTTTCTTGTTTCTTGTTTTCTCTAGTGTTGGAATTGAGTTTCCTAAGATTGAAGTTCGATTTGAGCATTTAAACATTGAAACAGAAGCTCATGTGGGTAGCAGAGCGTTACCCACATTCCTTAACTTCTGTGTTGGCATAGTAGAGGTAAATTACTGCATATGTAATTCAAATAATAATTTCTTTTTTTTTTCTTATTGTTCAATGTTGTATTTTTGGTTCTCTTTTTAAATTTTTATAGGGTTTTATGAATTATGTTCATTTCCTACCAAGTACAAAGAAACGTCTCTGTATCTTTGAGGATATTAGTGGAATTATCAGACCCGCAAGGTGAATATTAAAACTCTACTGATTCATATTCCTTCACAATTTATTAAGATTCACTATAATAAATTTTAAAAAAAGATTCTTAATTACTTAAAGATGTTTATTTCAGGTTGACACTGCTTTTGGGTCCTCCAAGTTCAGGAAAAACTACCCTTTTAAAAGCTTTGGCTGGGAAACTTGATCCCAATTTGAAGGTGAGCCTTTTTGTTAAATTCTAGCCTTGTATTAGTTCCAGCCTTTAGGTCCTTTTGTTCAGAGTTCCAATTTTTAGTGCAGTTTTCTGGTAGCGTGAGTTACAATGGTCATGGCATGAATGAATTTGTACCTCAAAGAACTGCTGCTTATATCAGTCAACATGATACCCATATAGCACAAATGACTGTGCGGGAAACCTTAGCCTTTGCTGCTAGATGCCAAGGTGTTGGAAATCAATATGGTTAGTTTGAGACCTATTTATATATTTGAAGTCCCCCCTAATCATATGATCTAGTTGTCACTGATATTTTTCAATTGGTAGAGATGTTAACTGAGTTGTTAAGAAGAGAGAAAGAATTGAAGATTAAGCCTGATCCTGATCTCGATTTTTACATGAAGGTGAGCCAAGATTTTACTGAAACATGTGTTCTGTTTCTATTGGAAAACAACCTCTCTATGTAAAAGCAAAGGAAACCCCACCCAGAGCCTGCAAATTTATGATGTGTTATTTTCTGCTGCAGGCAGTAGCTACTGAAGGTCAAGAAAGCAATGTGTTCACGGATTATATACTCAAGGTACTACTTATATTACAAAGAATTCAAGTACTGTACATTGACAAAAAGCATCCAAGATCATAAAACATTATAAATTAATACCTTGATCTCTTAAATTTATAGATTTTAGGACTAGAAGTGTGTGCAGATGTTATTGTAGGGAATGAAATGTTAAGAGGTGTCTCTGGAGGACAAAGAAAGCGCGTTACAACAGGTAAGAAGAAAGAAATTCTCTTTTTCAAATAACTCATCAATCATATTCTCAATTAACCCCATAGGAATCTTGCTGAACTTAAACTACAGGTGAAATATTAGTAGGACCAGCAAAAGTACTATTCATGGATGAAATTTCTACCGGGTTGGATAGCTCAACCACTTTCAAAATAGTGAACTCAATAAAACAGTTCATTCATCATCTTAATGGAACTACAATTATTTCCCTCCTCCAGCCTACACCAGAAACTTATGATCTCTTTGATGACATTATTCTCCTATCTGATGGCCACATCGTGTATCAGGGTCCTCGCGAGCATGTACTCGAGTTTTTCGAGCATATGAAATTTAAATGTCCTGAAAGAAAAGGCATAGCTGACTTCTTACAGGAAGTAAAGACATAATGTAACTGCTTTTGTGTATTTTACATCTGATACAAAGGCCTCATTTTTTAATGTTCATGAACTGCAATTCAATGTAGGTGACGTCAAGGAAAGATCAAGAACAGTTTTGGGCAATCAAAGATGAGCCTTTCAGTTTTGTCACAGCTAAGGAATTTGCAAAGGCCTTTCATTCATTTCATGAAGGTAAAAGACTTGAAGAAGATCTATATACTCCCTTTGATAAGGCCAAGAGCCACCCAGCTGCTTTGACCACTAAAAGATATGGAGTGAGAAAAATTGAGCTGCTTAAGGCCTGTTTTTCAAGAGAGTTATTGCTCATAAAGAGAAACTCATTTGTTCAGATCTTCAAGCTTACTCGAGTAAGTTTTATATTATTTCTGCTTTTTGATAAAATTCTTGCACAAATGGTTGATCTATTTTTTCTACTGCTAGGTCATACTAATCGCAATAATTGGAATGACGACCTTCCTACGGACTGAGATGCACCATGATTCTGTAGCTGATGGAAGAATTTTTATGGGTTCTTTGTTCTACTCTGCAATAATCACCATGTCCAATGAAATGTCAGAGATTTCAATGACCATTGCTAAGCTTCCGGTATTTTACAAGCAAAGAGACCTCCTATTTTATCCTGCATGGGCCTTTTCTCTTCCTCAATGGATCACTAAAATACCTTTTAGTCTTATACAAACTGCCCTTTGGGTGTTTCCGACATATTATGTCATTGGATACGATCCTAATGTTAGCAGGTATCAGAAATTGTTAAATAAAATTAAACTCAGTATATATTTCATTCAACAGCTACTAATGCAAAATGTAGTGTACTCCGCAGGTTTTTCGCACAGTACCTTGTGCTTGCTCTTATTAGTCAGATGAGTTCTGCATTACTTCAATTTATTGCTGCAGCAGGAAGGAATATGATTATTGCTAATACATTTGGAACATTTGCATTGGTTATTCTTTTAGCACTGGGCGGTTTTGTCTTGTCACGAAGTATAGTTCTTTTCAGAGTTTATTTACAGAGTAGGACAATTCAAAATCTAAAGCTAAAAATGTACTAAATCTGCAGATGACATAAAAAGCTGGTGGATATGGGGTTTCTGGATATCCCCATTGATGTATGGACAAAATGCAATGCTAGTTAATGAGTTCCTTGGAAAGCGTTGGAGTAAAGTAATCTCTTTAATTTCTTAAACTAAGATATGACTTAAGTATTTTTCTCCTTTTTTTCTGTTTTTTTTTGGTGTGTGTGTACATTGATCTTAACCATCAACCATTTCCAAAGGTTCTGCCAAACTCAACGGAACCATTAGGAATTCAAGTTTTAAAGTCCAAAGGATCCTTCACACAAGCATATTGGTATTGGATAGGAGTAGGGGCTTTGGTTGGGTTCATGTTACTATTCAACTTGTGTTTCACTCTAGCTCTTACATTCCTAGACCGTAAGTAATCATTATCACCTTCTCTAATTCATGTTTATTTATTACTTGCTTAATTGCGGAAATTTCATCTGCAGCATTGCAAAAGCTTCAAGCTGTTATAACTGAAGACACTTCACGTAAGAGAAATCAGGACAATGTCAAACGCTATCAGCTATCACTAAACTCCCACGGTTAATAATAAACCTTATTTATTGTAGAACGTGCTATTTGCTGAGTATATTCTTGCTAGCAGCAAGCAGAAATGATGTTAAAATAATGCTATTGAATCACATTATTTCTTTCTGATTTAAATGTAATTGACATCCAGAGAGTGAGATAGGCAGTTCACCCAAATTCCCATCTACAAGGACAGAAATTACCATTGACAGTGAATCTCAGAAGAAAAGGAGAATGGTTCTTCCATTCGAACCTCATTCCATCACTTTCAATGACATTAAGTATCATGTTGACATGCCAGAGGTATGATGATAAGATCATTGAAAAAGAAATTAACATGTTTAACAATGTTTGAAGGATAAGAGATTGAAGTAACTTTTTAATTGCGCAAAATACTGTAGGAAATGAAAAATCAAGGTTTGACTGAAGATAAGTTGGAGCTATTGGGGGGTGTGAGTGGTGCTTTCAGGCCAGGTGTTCTAACAGCATTAATGGGAGTTAGTGGTGCTGGCAAAACTACTTTGATGGATGTGTTGGCCGGTAGAAAAGCTGGTGGTTATATAGAAGGAAACATCACAATCTCTGGATATCCAAAGAAACAAGAAACGTTTTCCAGAATATCAGGATATTGTGAGCAAAATGATATACATTCTCCACATGTTACTGTCTATGAATCTTTGCTCTACTCAGCTTGGCTTCGCCTGCCTCCTGAAGTGAACAACGAAACAAGAAAGGTATGTGATTTCTACTAACAAAATCTTGAGCCCCACAGCAAATAACGATCAAGACATACTCTAGTGGCAATTTGTCAGACTATGCTCTTCTCGAACTCTGTTTATGCTTCTGTAATATAAATTGTTGCAGAGATATGTTGAGGAAGTGATGTTTCTTGTGGAATTGGAGCCACTTAGGCAAGCTTTAGTTGGATTGCCCTGTGTAAGTGGTCTATCCACTGAGCAACGAAAGCGGCTAACAATTGCAGTTGAACTAGTGGCGAACCCTTCTATAATATTCATGGATGAGCCAACTTCAGGGTTAGATGCAAGAGCTGCTGCAATCGTTATGAGAACAGTAAGGAACACTGCGGATACAGGAAGGACTATTGTATGCACAATCCATCAGCCAAGCATCGACATATTTGAAGCTTTTGATGAGGTAGTAATGTTAGATTACAAGTTCTAGTGCATTTTCTGTAAGTTTTGGATGCTAGGTGTCGAACATATTTAACATAATTCTGCAGCTATTCCTGATGAAGAGTGGAGGACAAGAGATATTTGTGGGGCCACTAGGTCATCATTCTTGCCATCTAATCAAGTATTTCGAGGTGCAAAACAATATAGTTATTGTAAATGTTAATGAAGAGCATAAATGTATTTCTGGGTTAACTTTCCTTCAAATATTTTCTTTATATGAAGGAAATTGAAGGTGTACCTAATCTAAAAGATGGTTACAACCCAGCAACTTGGATGTTGGAAATCACTGGTTCAGCTCAAGAAACAGTTTCAGGAATAGATTTTGCTTCTGTATACAAAAATTCAGAACTATTCAGGTAAAATTTCTGGAAAAAAATGTCCAAATTAAATGTTATATCTGTAGATCAAGTGTAATTTACATTTCAGGAGAAATAAAGCACTAATTGAGGAATTAAGCAAGCCTGCTCCAGGCTCAAAAGATCTCCATTTTCATACACATTACTCCCGGTCTTTCTTAACACAATGCATAGCTTGCCTGTGGAAGCAACGCTGTTCGTACTGGCAAAATCCATCTTATAGTGCTGTGAGAATTCTCTCCACCACTGTCATAGCTTTGATTATTGGAACAATTTTCTGGAAAATCGGCTCAAAAACGTAAGTTAGCAGCAGAAAGATGCTTATATTTCACCATAAGCGGATAATTATGCTGGCTTGAATTTCAGGACAAAACAAGAAGATATTTTCAATGCGTTGGGATCAATGTTTGTTCCAATTGTTTTCATGGGACTCCAAAACGCTTTAACTGTGCAGCCAATAGTTGCCATTGAAAGAGCTGTTTTCTACAGAGAGAGAGCTGCAGGGATGTACTCCCCCTTGGCCTACGCCTTTGCGCAGGTAAGTAACTAAAGTTAAAAACATTTCACATTGGAGAATCTATAACTGCTCCTCTTTCTTTTAACAATTTGGCCGCAGGTGTTGGTTGAACTTCCATATGTTTTCTTTCAAGCTGTGATATATTGCATTATAGTGTATGCAATGATTGGATTTGAGTGGAGTGCAGCTAAGTTCTTCTGGTACCTATTCTTCATGTATTTCACATTACTGTACTACACCATTTCGGGCATGATGTGCGTGGCCACAACACCAAACCTACAAATTTCATCCATAATTATTTTTGCACTCATTTCACCATGGAATTTGTTTTCAGGATTTATGATCCCACGACCGGTACGAGGGTTGGCAATAATGATTCTTCATAATTTCAGGTTTCTTCAATTCTCATGATCTTGCATTCCTTCCTTTGTGCAGAGAACTCCCATCTGGTGGAGATGGTTTTCATGGACATGTCCATTCGCATACACAGTATACGGACTAGCTTCATCACAGTTCGGTGACATTAAGCACGAACTAGAGTCAGGTGAGACGGTGGAAGAATTTTTGAGAAGTTATTTTGATTTCAAGCAAGAGCTGGTAGGACCAGTGGGAGGTGCAGTAGTTGGCTTTGCACTACTCTTTGCTTTCATCTTTACCATTTCTATAAAGTTGTTTAATTTCCAAAGGCGTTAAATGCCATTATCATTTTAGTTTAGGGTAAGCCTATTGATATTGATCAATAAAACTGTCTAGCTTTTGTACACAACTGAAATTTCTTTAATACAAAGAGCTCAACTAAAAAGCTCTCCCTAAAAATAGAAAGGTTCAATTAGGAAAGGCATTTCAGTCTACCAAAAATTAGCTCCAAATAATGCCAAAATCAGATCTAATACAAATTGGGAAAAATAAAATGTAATGAAAAAAAAATTAAATAAAAATGAGCAAGAATAGGGTCATTTAACAAACAAGATTCAAGCAAAAAGTACTAGATCCAACCAAATCCAAACCAAATAGAAGCAAAGGCCAAAACCAAGGACCTAAATCCCACCCACCTTTCGTGCAAAGCCACAGGAGCAGCAGAATCTGGTGTAGAACTATTAGCAGAAACATGTGAAGAAGGTGGAGAAGGCAAAGGGTGAACAATAACAGAAACCTTCATACCATTAAAGCACTGCCCATTACCACAAATGAAGTAGTACATCTTGGCCTTATTAAGAGGTATAAAATCTTTGCCACTGCTCCAATTTCCTGTAGCTCCTTCTGTTGTGCAGTTGTCATACCCAGTTTGGTTAACTTCAAACACATTGTACTGGTTCTTTTGGTACCTAAAAGCTGCAATAAAATACTAAGTTATTGGCAGAAACCCATTTGGGCTTGGAGATGAACTAAAAGCAAAATTGGAAGAAAGAAGGAGAAAAGGGAAGAGATTTATACAAATAAGGTCGCCAACATAGAAGGTTTGGTTGTTGGACCAAAGAGTGTAGTTGATGCCAGGATTCCAGCCTTTGTTAGCACCCACAATATGGTCAGTTGCTGTGGTTGCTGTGGCGGAGATGAGGATGAACAAGGACAAGAAGATGAGGTGAGACTGAGATGAGCTGGGCACCATTGTGGTGTGTTAGCTAGCTTTCTTGACTGGTTAGACAGAGAAATGGTCTAAAAGGTCAAGAATATAAAGATGAAAATTGACCATCTAATAATAATCCCAAAAATATTTGAAAGAGGAGCGGTGGTGGTGGTGGTCCAGACGCAATTATTGCAAACAAGATCTGCTTTAGCATGCACATTGGCTACATTTTATAATTTCGTTTTTCAATAAAATATGGCAAGTTGAACTCTTTTATTATGATAGCCTTTTCTTTTTTTACCAAAATTATGGGAAATGGGGTGGCAAATAACATAACACGAAAGTTTTTGTTGGTCATCTTACATTTTACCAAGATTAATAGTATGATATAGAGTTTTCGAGTTCGATTCTTATCAGTTACTCCATCTCTTCTATTTATTTATCTAAATTTTCTTTTACATACATATTAAAAAATATATATATATTTTCTCCACTTTAACCTTAAAATACCCCTATTCATCTAATTATTACACTATAATTTAAAATTACTCTACTAAAATGTATAATTTGACAATACTCATTAGCTCAATAAAATATTATATCCCACTTTCTTTTCCACTTTCTCTTTTTCAATTTTGGCAACCACACTTTTTTCCACTTTTTGTTTCTTATTTGTTGCCACGTGCAATATCATCTTCACCACCTTATTTTTCTCTTCTTTTTTCCGTCGGAATTGCCAAGCTCCATTTCTCAAATTTTGCCACCTTACTTTGTTCCATCTTCCCTGCCATGAATTATCCACGTGAACTTTGTTCACCACCAATTCATTTTCCTCTTCTTTCCGCCGGATTTGGCAAGCTCATTTATGAGCTGTATACTTATCTGTCAAAAGAAAAAAAATACTGTAAAATTGCTATCCTACTCTTTGGCGAGAAGGTTTTGAGTGGAAAATGATAGATGTGTGTTTAAGTAATCAATGATTCCCGCCATATGTGTTGTCTATAAAATTCAAGTTGAATGAAGGTAGGTGAGACTATATTTCGAGGGAAAATTTCAGAACCCCTACTGGTGTAATAGACTTGTTAACTACTGGAGAAAACTGTGAACCACTTTTTGACTAAAGTGAAACTGGACATATGATCAGAAACTGACAGTATTTGGAATCATTCCAAATAAGTGAGGTAAATGCATTACGATTTCATTTTGATCTTAATTATCCTCCAATAGATGATGAAAATGAAGGAATTTTCATCAACAATAAAAGGTAAGAAAGGGAAAAATGATAGTTAGGAAAAGAAAAGTGAAATTAGAAAACATGTAATGGCTGAACTTGAAAATGGTATAAAAAGAGCTACTATTGTTAAATCAATTGCTATTGCTTTCTCTATTTCTGAGAGTTGTGTTGAAAGTGGAAGGACAAAGGAAATGAAAGGCAGTTGGAATAGACGGAAGAAAAAAAATTGAAGTTGATGCTGGAACAATCAAAGAGATACCCCAGAGGTTTAGGACCATAATACGTCAACTTGCGAGTCAATTAGGGCAGTCTATGTCATATGTGCACAGACTCAAAAAGAAAAGGAAAATTAAACCACATAGTAATGCTATCTGGCCACGACTGAACCCTGAGAACAAGAAGAACATGCTAGTTTTCAGCTTGTCAATGCTAGATACAAGTAACATAAGCAACAAGATTCCTTTCAAGAAAATAGAGAATGTGATTCATATCGATGAAAAATGGTTCTACATAAGCAAAGAAACGCAAAAAATTCTATTTAGGTGAAGACGAAGAAAGGCCATTGCAAAGCTGCCAAAGCAAGAGGTTTATCACTAAGGTAATATTTCTAGCTTTCCTTAGTAGACCTATATTTGATGGAAAAATTGGCATTTGACCATTTACTGAAAAACAACCAGTAAAAAAAAAAATAAAAATAGGAATCTAGGCACTTTGAAAACCAATGCTATTTTAAGTGTCATACCCGTAAACTTAGCTAACAGAATGTAGTGTGTCGTAGGGTCTGGATTTGTAAAATTATAAATGAAAATAATAATAATAACAATAATAAAAATAATAATTAATATAAAAATAATATAAGTTTAAATTAATATTTTAATAAGATAAGATTAAAAGAAAAAGTAATGAATTAAATGAGGGTTTGAAAATTTGATGAAAATGCAAGACTTGATTGGTTTGATGATGTGGGAGAATCGAACAAAGGAAAAAAGAAAAAGATAGAACAAAAGAAGAAGGGGAAGAACGAAACCAAAACAGGGGAAAATTTTGAAATTTGGAATTTGAATTTTCTATGTTTATTGCCAAAACTAAGATTGTAGAAGTGTAGCTTGAGTTGAGTGGAGTCGTTTTATGGTGAAAAAGTCGCCGACCTGACGCCGGTGGCCGTCGAACGAGCCCGGTCAAACTTGAAGCTCGAAACAGTTAACAAAATTTTAAACCGCCGTATCTCCGCCTCCGGTCACTAGCCGTCCGAGATAAGGGTCCCAACAGGTCAGCGCCTTCAAGAGGAGTTCGCCAGTACCTGGTTTGCCGCCATACGTTACCGGAATTAGCAACAGGCCTTGCTGGGCCGTGGGTGGCGCAACGGTGAAACGAAAACAGAGCTGAGGTTAAAGAAGCTCCAAAACGCATGATAAGGCTGTGTTTCGACCAAAACAGCAGCGTTTTGGCAAATTTCACTCTGCTCCTTCCGGGTTCCAGCCGCGTACAACTAAGCCTTCCGTGTTTCCTTTCAGTCCCTGAAGTTTATTTATTCTTTCAATTGGGTCCTTCCATTACGATTTAGTCCAGAAACTTAGGAAAATTGTAATTAGGTCCCTCCGTATTTTCTTTTTAGACCCTAGAACTTAGTTTGGATCTTCAATTAGGTCCTAATTATTCTAAAACTGCCCCTAAACTTATTTATTTAACGCAATTTCATCCAACAGAAAATTAAATAAATTATATACTTAATTTTAAATATTTAGGGACCCAAATTAAATTATATAAATTATTAAAAATACTTAAATATTATTTTTAAGACCCAAAGGTTTAATTATTAGATTTATTAAATATTCAAATATTATTTTTAGGATCCGAAAACATTGAGGCGCATGGAAATTAAAAGAATATTTGCGTAGGACATTTGCGGACGGATTTACAGGTTTAGTACTATTTTAAAATATTCGTTCGGTACTTTTACGTATTTGAACTGAACTTATTTTTAAGTATTTACTTGAATTGATTTAGTATTTTACGGTATTTAAATGATTATTTACTGGGTACTCGAACGTGTGTTCGAGTCGGATTTATTTGTTTGATATTCCAACGCGGTAGACGATGACGTGATATTGCCAGCGCGGTAAATGAAAAAGTGTGACATTGATAACATACGTGAATCTTGAAAAGATGTTTGAGATGAACATGACTATGAAAATATATTCTATACTCTACTTGGTTAAGGATCTAGCGATAAGTATATGTCAACATATGGGCAAAATTCATGTACAGGTGATAAGATGAAATGTAACAATGAAATAAATGAAATATCAGCGTGCCAAAGAAGTACAGCCGATAGGGCTTGCCAAAGGAGTACGGCCCCAATGCTTAAAAAATCGGCGTGCCAAAGGAGTACAGCAGACATAAACAGCCCTTAGTCTTATCCATGAAATTCGATAAAACCAGTAGAGTAAAAGTATTGTTAAATGGAAATATATTAAGATTTGAACTATAATTTGTGTTTTATTACTTGTTCATTTTTTGTTAAATACAAATATTATTTGAATATTTATACGAAATGAATTTGTCAACTAGTTTTAAAAAATACTGTATTATATGTCGTACCCACTGATCATGGAGTTGCTCAGCGAGTTATTTTCGTAACTCGCAAGTCCGCAATTGGAGGGAGCGAAGGAACAACAGTACCCAGGAGTGTTCCCAGAGGATATACTGTTTGGTAATAGCTTTTGTTTACTGAATTTATGTTGTTTATTTTAGTGTAGTTTAAATATAAGGCTTAGTATTTAATTATTAAAAGATAGAAAAAAAATTTTGAATTAACGGTAGACAACAACGCTGTGACACCTAAGTTTGTCTTATTCGTAAAATGGATTTAGGTGTTACATTAAGTGTGACTAAAGATGTGATTAGAGCCACTTTAATTGAAAAATTATTTCCCGCAATTAAGGAAAAGTGGCCACCCTTTTACTCCTACACCATATATATCTAGCAGGATAATGCTAGACCTCATATTAATGTAAATGATCAAGCTTTTGCACGTGCAGTTGCTGCCATAGGATTGTAAATTAAGTTGATTTACCAACCTTCTAACAGTCCTGACTTGAATGTGCTTGATCTGGATTTCTTTCGTGCTATTGACTCCTTGAAAAGTAGAACAACGCCATTAAATATAAATTAACTTGTCGATGCTATTGAGCAAGCATATGCAAGTTATCCTCCACTGAATATTAACAAAATCCTTTTCATATTAAAATTTTTTATGGGTTGTATCTTAAATATTGAAGGAGGAAATAATTATAAAATACCCCACATGGGTAAGGACAGCCTAATTAGAGATGGTGATTGTCAAACGTCATTGAAGTTTATTGCGGTGTTGTGAAGAAAGCAGCAAATCAAGTTAATCATCTAATTAGTCAACTCTTACCTATGTGAAGATGTTCATTTGTGGGCTACAATTAAATGAATATATGCACTGTTTTGTAGACATAAGGCCTTTTGTTGATAAACTAACATTATGTAAACGTGGCTACTCTTTTTGGATTTGTGGCCAAAATTATAATACTGTGTCTACACTTTTTTGTATTTGTCACATTATCCAAGTATTTTAATGAAAATAAGAAAACTTTAATTCGAAAAATATGGCTACTATTTTTTGTACTTGTGGCTAGTTTTCATGTTATTAGGTCACAATTTGATAAATATATGGCCAACTTTTTAATATAGTTTCGTTTTATATATTTATGTAATTATTTTTTTGAATAGTATGTATACAAGACTTTGAATGAAATTAGTACAAGATCATGTGATGATGTCCCCACGCATAATTAAACTTGTCATTTAAAGGAATTATCCAATTATTTGAATGAAAATGAGAATAATTTCAGGTTGAAAAATGTTGTCACTCTTTCTTGTACTTGTGGCCAGTTTTGCATGTGATTAGGTCACAGGTTAATAAAAATGTGGCCACCTTTTTTTGTACTTATAGCTAATTTTTCATATGATTAGGTCACAGTTTAATAAATGTGGCCAACTTTTCAATATAGTTCTCTTTTATATAATTATGTGACCAGTTTTACAAATAATATGTACCTTTGAGGCAAGACTTTAAATGAAAGTAGTTCATAATCATGCGATGAGATTTTCACACATAATTAAACTTGTGATTTAAAAGAATTATCAAATTATTTG
The DNA here is from genome assembly GCA_949640765.1 of Croton laevigatus. NCBI lineage: Eukaryota > Viridiplantae > Streptophyta > Magnoliopsida > Malpighiales > Euphorbiaceae > Croton > Croton laevigatus. Next base: position 4,180 of record CATIWJ010133840.1, on the reverse strand, counting down.
AATGAAAATGAAAATAATTTCAAGTTGAAAAATGTGGCTACTCTCTATTGTACTTGTAGCCAATTTTGCATGTGATTAGGTCACATATTGATAAAAATATGCAACTATTTTTGTACTTGTGACTAGTTTTTTATGTGATTCAATCACAGTTTGATAAATATGTAGTCAACTTTTTAATATAGTTATCTATTATATAATAATATGATAAGGTTCTAACACATAATTAAATTTATGATTTCAATAAGTTATATAAGTATTTGAATGAAAATGAGTCAACTTTGTGCTGAGGGATGGAATTCTTGAGAAATTGGTAGGTAAATCATTAGATCAAGTCCAATTATCTTCAGTCATAGTTATATGATTAGGTGCCCACGTGTAATTAAACTTGAGATTTTAATAAATTATCTAAATATTTGAATGAAAATTATCAAACCTCGTGATGATGAATGGAATTCTTGAAAAATTAGTATGTTAAACACTAAATCAAATTCAATTGTGGATTACTTTTCATGATCTGTGGCCATTTTTTCATTTTTTTTTTGTTGCCACTACTGTTTAAATGAGTGCTTTATGTACACTAGGTCACAAATTGATAAAAATTATGGACATTTTTCTAAAACCGTGGCCACTTTTTCGTATGGCCACTACTTGTTAAATTAGGCCACTACTTTTTAAATGTGTGCGCTACTTTATGGCCACTAGGTCACATGTCGATAAAAATGTGAACACTTTTTTCAAAACTGTGGTCACTTTTCCATGATCTGTGACCACTTTTTAATCATATGTGGCCACCTTTTTTTGCCACAGTATGTAGACTATTTTCTGAATAGGTCACATAACCATCATCACACACAAAGTAGAAAAATAATTTTTAAATTAATGAAAAATTGATCACAGAGTACCAAAGAAATAAAAAATATTATGAAAACAAAGAAGGTATCAAGTCACTTCAAATTGTCCAATATATACATAAATTATGGAAACTTTGAAGCTTAGGATAAATCATCTTCTAAGAGTTCTTGATACATCCACTATCAGTTACAAATGTTGGGTCAACCTGCTCTAGTGCCTCTGTGGAGTCACTGTCAGTTTCCTCTCTCGCTGCAACCTTGTCAGTAAGCATGTCAGTATATACTGCAGCTATATTGGCTACCATTTCATTAATGTACCCACTATCTTCATTTTCAGCAGCATCAAAAGGAAGATAATAAATAAGCTTATGTCAATGACTGCATAAACATAGAATTTGTTAACAACTTACTTAGACTGACCACTACCTTGGTAAGTTTTTGCTGCTGCAGAAGTTAAACAAAGTAAATTGTTAACATATCCAAGAAAGTGACCACTAGTTTCCATACCTTATCCTTCTGCATCAGAAGTGGAAGCAATGTTGGCCACACCTTCGTATGTTTGGCCACTACTTTGCATACCCTTACCACCTCCTGCATCAGACCAGTCTTATTGGCCATAACTTCATCTTTTTTGCCAGCACTTGGGATCCTCCCATCTGCTGCTACAGTTTCAGGAACATAGCTATCTTCAAATTTGATAGCTAGTTGCCTTAAAACTTTATCATGCTTATCAGCTTTGTCATTCAACTGTGTAAGCTTAGCAGTATTTTTAGCTACTTCAAGATATACAAGCTTAAGAGTGCTATTTATATCTTATAAAGTCTTCAACACTTTATTACTTTCAGCTGGCTGTTTTGGCATTTGCTTGAATCTACTAGTTGTGTCTTGCCTCCCAAAAGTGGACACAACTTTAAGTTGTGATCCCTATTCAATCACATCGCCTTTTTCGACATATTTCAATTATGTCAAGTCTCTATCTCTACTCTTAACTATCTTGCAACTCTTGAGATATTTGGGATCTATTATCCCATTTGCATTCAGCTTGTGCTTCTTCCCCTTAGCCAACTCAACTCCTTTATCAATCAAAAGTTTAAAAATTAATCTAGCATAGAGTAATTGCTTACTATTCAATCTACAAGTGTAGTTGCTAGAAATCATTGTCATATGCTTGTTCGCTATGTTTCTTATGATTATTAAGGTGAAATTGACAGGTTTGTGATTCATAATGTGCCACATAACTACTGTCTCGTCGAGTTGCTCCCCAGTTTTGGTAATATGTTACCACTCATAATCCAATTGAGGAGTTTTAGGATGGCTTTCATCCTAGTGCCCACTAGGTCACAGTTAAACTCTTCGGGAGTATTGGCTAGCTCATTTTTTGCAAATTCAGAAAACGTATACCCTTCAGGATAATCGTAAGCATCCAGGACTGACTTGAATCTAACACAAAGACACATAATAGCTTTATGTAGATTGGACTAATTTATATTTATCTCTACCCCATTCACTTTGGACCATAGCAGTAGGCATTCTTTCCCTTTCTCTTCTTCCTTTATAATCAACAATTTAGCATAAAAACCCTAACTAATCTATCATACATAACATTGGACAAGCTAAGAAAAGCTTTCATGTCCTCATTAAAAAATTCACTCAAATCATTCCCTATGTTACTAAAATCTACAAAATCTACATTTTTTTTTCACATAAGAGCTTTTTATTCACAAACACATTTTCAAAAAACTTGGCATAAGTTGAGTTTCTAAAACCTGACCTTTCATCATTTTCTAACTGCAGTTCTTCATTGCCTTTGTCATCTTCAACCTCCACTAGCTCAGAGCTCTGTACCTCTGCTTCTTCTTCTTTCTCAGAGAATAAACCTCAAGATGAGGAATGATTTTCCTCTATTTTTTGGAGGTTGATGGCTTGTTTGGTTTTTTTTCTTTTACCTGAGAAAGAAGCTTTATTCCTTTGAAGAGGATGGAGAAAGAAGCTTTATTCCTTTGAAGAGGCTCATCCTCAACACTATCGACCCTGGAGGAGGAGTGTACTTCCACTGCCTCCTCCATTCTGCTCTTCCTTTCCTCATTAATCTTGCTTTGTATCTCCTTCTGTCTGTTAGTCTCCATTTCCTTTCTCTCTTCTGTTTTTTTGGTTGTCCACGTTTTGATTCTAGGTGACATTATATATATTGAAGGTTGAGATTCGAAAGTGAAGGTTAATAGAAGGGAAACTGTGGGTTTTGAGGGTTTCTAGTGAGTGGACGAAAAAACGGAGGAGATGCGCTAGTATTTTGAAGTTGTGGGATACTTTCAGTTTAAGATAAAATAAAAGACTCTAAAAAAAACCCTAATCCTTAAATTGGTGACCATTAAAAAAAACTGTGGCCACCTCAATGATAAGTCATAATTAATCCCATTTTATTATGTTTAATTGCCTTATATTATTGATAAGTTTTAGTTTAAATGTGGATTTTGTGTTTATTTTGATATAAGTGGTAGATTTTAGATTTAATGGAAAGATCGGTCAAAAAGCTTGTTTTGTGCATATTATGTGAATATCAGCTTATTTGAATAAGAAGTGGAAAATAGGCAGAAGACTATTTCTAATAAGGCGTGACCACGTCTTATAAGAGACAAAGCAGAAGACAAGCAGGCAGATTTTAAGGCGTGACCACGCCCTGTTTCATTCGACCTGCTGGAAGGAAACATGCGCACTTAAGTGAAAATTTCGGCCTTCATCTCCTTTTTAAGGAATCTTCCATATTTTAGACTTGTGGACCAAGGAAGACATGTTTTAGTATTTTATTTGGATTGCTTTTTCTTATTTTATTTGAATTACTTTTCCTTCTTTTTGGATTGCTTTTTCTTATTTTTGGTCTTTATGGGTATCCTTTCTCTATATAAAGGATCTTAATTTTGCAAAGGAGAAACTAACCAATTATTCTACAGAATTCTAGAGCAACACAAGTTTTCTTTCTCTACACCTTTTGTTTTTCTTCTTTCTGATCCAAAGGTGAATTAATTCTAGTTGTAATTTTGTGAGACTTGTGCTTAACCAGAATTTTCTTCAATCTAAGTAATTTTTATTTTCGTGATCTTATTTCTATGAATTATTTATGTTGATTGAATTGACGCCTTAATCAATGTTTATTTTTCTATCGCTAGTCATGAGTTTGTGATCCGTAATTGTCATGAACGATTGAGTTAAGTAGCAGGGAGTTGGCTCGTGTGTTTGTATATCGAGGGCCCCGATTACATAGCTTACATGATAGACTCTAAGGAAAATAAAGATACGAAATTAATTAAATTGCAGATTTGTGAGTTAATTGG
>CATIWJ010133822.1:0-10330 GCA_949640765.1 Croton laevigatus | reverse complement strand
AAATTTGGTTGATAGATTTTAAGAGCATTTTGGAATAAGAAAACACTGGAATTCAAGTTGACAATTAGAAAATGTTTATTTTAAACTGTCTTCGATTTGTATAAAATGGACATTTTAATTGGAATCAGGAGAGCAGGCCCCAAGGAAAGTAAAGAAAATACAAACCATGAGTATTTTCAATTCAAAATAAAAAGAGAACTAATAGAATAGATAAAAGGATGAGACAATACGTACAATTTCAATCATTTACCGCCATTAATCGGAGAACAACGACGGCAACCGAGACCGCCAAGCACAGCGTCTTAGTCTGGTATACAAAATAAATATTTGTAAAAGTTATAATTCAATATCACCTTACTTTTAAAATCATTAATTCTCCTGATTGAACACACCTAAACAAATTGATTTGATAGCCAGGAATAGTTATTCATATTGGGTTTTGGCAACGGGCTTTGGATTAACTCAATTTTCAAATTAAAGCATCGTTGTCGTCAAGGATGGAACCAAAGGTGGGTAGTGTTAGGGTTGAAAATTCTTCTATTAATCACGTAATAGAATTACAGGAGGAGCCAAGCTTACTCAACAATAAAAAACAACCCTCTCTCTCAATTCAAGTTTTCTCTCAACAAAAAACTCACACCTCACTCAAAATTCTCTCTGCACTCTCTACATTTCTGCCTCTCTCTCATTCTTACAAAACTACAGAAAACTACAATATATTACAGAAGAGCATCACTATTTTTACAATAGTGGGAGACAACAATCATGGTGTTTGTAGGCACAATGATGGTGTTGGTTGACTTGACAATAATTGGTATCCAAGGAGGCTGGATACTCAACAGGTAGGGTGGTCGGCCGTCATCCGCAAATTTGTTTTTATTAATTCGCTTTAAAATAGAATATGTAAAATTCAATAGTAAAATGAATTAAATCATGGTTCGCGGCTTGGTAGTGGAAAGCTCTCTTATGAATCTTGAGGTCCTTGGCTCGTACGGATTAGTTTTTTTTTTTTTCCTAAGCTCAAAATGATGTCATTTTGAGCAATAGAAAACCAAATTTTCCCCAAATCGTTATAAAATCCTTTCTCGAGCTTAGTTCAAATTTTAATTTTTTCTCCTCTAAGTTCAAAATGGCATCGTTTTGAGCGTTAGAAAACCAGTTGTTATAAAATCATTTCTCGAGCTTCTTTCTAGATAATTGTGTTTTTCTCTCTACTTTTAAATCAATCTACATATACTCTAATTTGATAATTTCTTTTTATTTTTAACTTTGAAGCATTAAAATTAGACTTCTTTTCACTACAACCATCTTAAATCCGGAAAATAATCTCTCTCTTTTGAATTGTAGAATATTGAATATTGATTGTTGGTCGTTGAAAAAATAATGGAATTTGAATTCGCTCACACAAAAATTTCAATCAATCAAGCCCTACTCACTCTATGTAATTTTTGTTTATAAAGTAAATAGAATGAAATGACAAAAGAGAACATGCTAGTTTTAGATTTCGAAAAATTAAAATATTTTGCGAACATATAGAAGTTAACAGTGAGAATAGGCTCCATGTCCCTATCTTCTTAGCTAGGCATTTAAAACAGACTGTTATATTATTTGTGGATTGTGAGCTGATAACATAATATTTCACAATGTGCTTATCCAAATCGTGAGAATGCGACCAAAGGCTGTAAGTTTGCACATTATCCACGAATTTACAGGCTAACCAGATTAGAGATTATTCTCTCATGAATAATTTTTCGCAAGGAGAATAAGATACTTTTGCACTCAAGAATGGTTTATTCTTTTCACTTGTACTATTTTGATCTATGCACAGAGTACATATTTTGTTGTTAGGTGAAACAAATGCTTCGTTTCAATTAATGAAGTATATATTGAGCTTTATGAAAAGCTTTTCTTAATATTTGTGCAAAAATAATTCATTTGATTATCTTAATTTCTGTGTAGTAAATAAATTAGGGTTCCCGAGTTAATTAATTTGTGGTTTTAATTCCTAATTCATTAAATGTAGGTTGAATTGAAATAATTTTTTTTTATTTTTTTATTTTACTATATATAAACTCACACATCCAGATGCGGATATGGAGATTTCAACTCAATTTGTTTGGACTCAAGGGCAAAGGTCTTACCACCTCTGCTAGCTCCCAATAACCATGAAATTAGGTGATTTAATTAATTTTAAATTGTCTAGATATGAGTTTTAATTAAATATGAATATAACAAATTAATTATGAGTACTAATGTTTAGAGAATTCCACTCTTAATTAAGAATAAAAATTTTACAGGAACGTTTCCAAAAGATTTAAAGGAGAACAATGATATTTTCATTAAAATGACTCTATACACAAACCAAAATCACAATTTAATTTTGAATCTAAATTTATTTTTTTTTTACATAAATTGATAATATATTAATAAATATAAGCATTTAATAAAATGAAAAATTCTTTTAATTTCTCAAAATACCATCTTAATTATTTAATATGCAGCCTTATTATTGACTTCTTTTATATATATATATATATATATATATATATATATATATATATATATATAACAATTTTGATAAAGTTGCAGTAATAGAAGTATAAAGGAAAAAAAAAATTGAAAAATGTGGACTTAATTATCAAAAGCCCACAATTAATTTGAGAAGTCAACAATAAAGACAGCATATTAAATGGTTGAATTGGTGTTTTGAAAAAGGGTTTTAAAAAACTAAAAGGATCTTTGATGTATATCAAAACCCTAAATAAAAAAACAAAGTAAATCAAAATTTTTATCATAAAAAAATATATACTTAGAAAAATTGAATACTTTATTAAAATGACATTGGAAAGAGATGGGGCATTCTTTTTTTTTTTTAAACATGCTTATAAATTCACGAACTCAGTTCGAATCCATTAAGACGTGAGGGCAAAAATTTTATCACCTCTATTGGTCTCCAACCACATTCTGCTAGTCCCAATCACAAAAGCAAGATTTGAGTTAGTGATTTGCAAATCTAGAGTTCAAGCGTGTACGACCACGCCAAACCCAATGTTAAGGGGGATTCTAACACAGAACAAGCTATAATCATCTTTTTCAATTTTTTTGGATTTTGAAACATATCACTATAATTTTATTTTAACATTTTTTTAATATCAGCCTCTAATTTCACCGACCACCAAGCTCTTCTATCCCTAATCCCACGGACCACCGACCGCTACCCTTGAGCCTCTCCATTGAATTTTACAAACAAATTCGCCACAGAAATCTACAAACAATCGGAGACAGGGACTCCATCAACTAAACCAAAAATAGAGTTTATCGGTTTTCTCAAGACCCTTCCACCTACTTGGCTCTACCTCATTAAAGAACTCGAGAAGCTATTCACTCTTCTCAAAACTCTAAAGCACACCACATAAAGCCCAATTCATCTATTCCCAAAAGTGTTATATCCACGAGAATGTTGCTAAAGTTGGATATAGCGCTAATGCTGAACTCGTCAACTGATTGAGTAAACTGGAGATCGTGTCTGATTACAGTGTGGAGCTTAACAAAGTCGATTTTTCCAAATGTATGGAGAAAGGGATAATGGTCACATATATGCATGGTTCTTGAGGATTCAGAATCAAACACTGTATCGTAACTGTTAATATATGGTAATATATATTGTAAATATTATTCTTAGGCATTAATTTAGATAATATTATTCTCAGTCCATAAATTAGGTACTAATTTAGATTGTTCCTTTTTGAGTATTATTCCTAATTAGTCTCTTATATTTGTATATAAATATGGTCCTAAATTCTCATTGTAAACACACAATTTTCTAATAAACAATTATTTCTTTTTAATATATTTTAACGGTAACGAACCCATACCGGCAAAGAACTGGTTTTATATGAACCAAAACAAATGTGATTCCGTTTTTGGTTTCTAACAAGAGCTGAACCAGAGCCAAAATTAAAAAGAATCAAACTAAATCGAAACTAAAAATGAGAACCGAATCATAAACAAAAATAATAATAATATTTTATTAAATATTTATCTATAAAAATGTTCTTAAAAACTAAATAAATATAGCAGAAAAATAAAATTACGTAAACTACGTAATTTTTATGTGAAAATAAAAAACGTATTAGCCACTTCAGACTTTAGATAAGTAATTATTAAAAATAACAATATTTATTAGTATATATTTTCCATCGAAACTGGAGCAAAAAATTAAGAACTGAACTGAAACTGGAATATAAAAATGAAAATCAAATCAAAACTAAAAGGATTTCACATTTTAAAGAACTAGTTCGGTTTTGGTATAAACTAGTCCAGCATAACCCTAGTTAGCCTTGTTGAGAAGGATGTGTGAGATAGATGGCCAGGTCGAAGCCGACAAATGGAGAAAGGATGATTCGAACTTATAAGCTGACTACTAAAATTTGTTGTTGTGATAGTGATCACTACATATGGCCACCCTTCTAACATCTTCAAGACTTAATCAAGAGCAAAGTTAGCATTTCATTCTTGTTTCATACAAGTACTCACTCTTTTTTTTTAATATAGATATCCCTAAATTTGTCCTAATTTAAGGGGAGGGAAGAAGTAGGAGTCGAACCCGGATCGTGCTGGGAAAAGCTCAACGTAACCAACTGGGCTAAAGCTTGCTTCTATACAAGTACTCACTCATTCCACAAAACAGGTTACAATATAACATTCAATTATTTTCAATATAAATATTATTTTGTACATAATAAAAGATAAATTCATCCTTTTTTTTTTTCATTTTTATTCTTAATATTTAAAATTAATAATTAATGAACTCATTTTATTTTGTAAATACCATACCACTATGATAGTGGTACTAACACTAAAATATAAGAGTAAATTTTCTACCCATTCATTATAACATAGCATTCAATGAGTTCGAAAATAAATGTCAAATTGTAACATATTTTGTGAAATAGATGAATTTTTAGTGAAACCCATTTTTCTTTCAACCCCATAAAGAGTGTGTGTAACGGTGCACATGTTCCACCTTTTATCAAAGCCTAAAACATTCACTTTAGAAAATTAGGTTAATAGAACTTAAATAAACGCAATTTTTTTCAAACTTATTTTATTGTATGTAGAAATTATATTTTATATGTCCTTTTCTTGTCTTCGTCTATAATAAATTGTATTAAATTCAATAATTTTTTTTAAAAAAAATCATATTTGTATTAGAACCGCCATTCTTTTCAATAGTATTAATGGTGCTACATTACGTAATAACTACTTAAGTGACTCTTTATTAGTGAGGTCCACCTAGTTAATTAAATAAAATATAAGTAAATATTGGAAATTACCATACCACCATCTCTTAATTAAAGAGAGGCCACAAATTTAAACACCCCCCCGCCACAAATTTAAAACCCCCCCAAGCCAAAAAAAAAAAAAAGTCAAAATAGGAAAAGAATACTACAGAAATTTTGGTCATGCATATTATTAATATAGATTTTTCTTTTCTGTTTTAGGGTTATTCTTGGACAATTGTCTCATTGTTAATAAGTCAAATCGCTCTAATTAATAAAACTTATTTAATAAGTTGCATGGTGGGTTTTGAATTTGTGGCTGAAGGTGCTCTTTTTCTTTGGCAACATCGGCTATGGGAAGGTGGACATAGCCCAGCTCTTGCGGGAACTTTAGCTTTGCGTCATTTCCTTACTATGCACGAAATACTTTGTTGAATGCAGATTGTGTGATTATTGATTTTTTACCCGTATTTTTAGTAAATGTTATATATTTTAAAATATTAAGTAAATGTTAATTTTTTAAATTTATATTTAATAAATATTATATTTTTTAAATATTAAGTAAATGTCACATTTTAGTTACTTATAAATAAACACATTTTCTTTTTATATATAAATTAGAATACATATTCACTTATAACGTGACAATGAAAATACGCTTATTTTTTAAAAAATACATAAATTTTTTTATATTATTCTAGTAAATATGATATTTAACTAATATTTTAAAAATATTTTTTTAAAGAATAAAATTTAAAAATTGTTGAATTTAAAGTTTTAAAAAGCGAAATTTATTAAAAAAGGTAAAAAAAAATACTACTTATCCATCTTTAATTTTAAAATTCCAAAAATAAATGGAATATATTTTTTTTATTGTTTGTTGTTTTTCCTACTCTAAATTTGATAGATTGGTTCCTTTATTACGGTAGATTTTTTTGACTATAGTAATTAATTTAACAATATCAATTAGACTCACTTCCAATTAATTTGATTTTTATGCAATAATTTGAATATACTTCCCTAATTACTTCAGTTTGGTTGATATTTATGCCTTTTCAAAAGCAAATCGCTTTTGTGATGTGTATGGCATCAATTCTTAAATTTATTATTGAAGACTTATTCAATTTCGTATTTAGATTTCAAAAAGAATTAAAAAAATTAAATTGAAAAACAGTTTTGTCCAAAATGGAAAAAAAAAAAAAGCCAAATCTGATTTCTGTTTTTAAAAATTAAAAAACCAAAAACTAAAATTGGAAACAAACGAGCTGTTAACGGTCCGTATTCATCTAAGTGTAATTTCATACTTCAAAGAATTAAGTTGATATTTTAGAAATTAAATAAATATAAGAAATTATTTATTTACATTTGATGTAAGGGGCATTTTCATATATCAATCCAACCAATTTCAAGTATTGTTAAAAAAAAAAATTAGACTATTTTAAACTTTATTTATTTGTCCTCTTTATTTCCTATCGGGTTGTTATATTGCACCCAAAGTATACTAAAGGCAATTGGTTCTCATAAATATTACCTATCCCCAATTTAGAGGTGGTCATAGGCCTCTTCGGCCTGCCCGAACTGTCATGAACTGACAAAAATCGCACCTGAATCTTCTAAAGCTCGAACTATCATGAACCAATTTAGAATCGTGTCTCTCTTGATGCGGTTCAAATTCTTTTTTTTTTTTTCATACTGTAACTGTTTTTGGCTCGTAACCATAAGAAAATCGTCCAAACTGCCAAAAATCATAAATCTTTGGTTAATTGTCTAGTCTATGAACAGTACGGTTTCAAATTTCCTATGCACCATACAGTTTCGGTCTGGTTACGGTTTAAACTATCCACTAACCAAGAACCGACAGGCCTTGAACCGAATCAAGCCAGGCCCGTGGCCACTAAAACCTCAGCCCAACTTCATTCATGACAAAACTCACAATCACAATTCAAGTTGGGAAGATTTTTTTTTTTTTTTTGGCTCTTCTTACTATAAATTTAACTCACCACCTTTATCCTCCGTATGTGACAAAAATGGAAAGTTGGTTTCTAGTTATGATCACTTTCTGCATCTCTGTTCTTGTAAAACTAATTTTCAACGTTGTCTTTCCTTCAAACCATTACAGCCTTCCTCCAGGCCCATTCAAGTTTCCGATCATTGGCAACACATTATGGCTCCGACCTTCCTTCACGGAACTCGAGCCAATTATTCGGTCCCTCCACACCAAGCTCGGTCCTATCATAACTCTCCACATCGGTTCTCGCCCCAACATCTTTATCGCCGATCACTCTCTTGCACACCAAGCCTTAATCCAAAACGGTGCCGTCTTTGCCAGCCGCCCCAAAGCTAACGCTACTAGTAAAATAATTGCCAATTGTAATCAACGTAATATTAGATCCTCATTTTATGGTCCAACTTGGCGCCTCTTCCGCCGAAACCTTATGTCAGGAATCCTCCATCCTTCTCGAGTGAAGTCTTATGCTCATGCTCGTAACTGGGCTTTGCAAATCCTTCTCACTAGATTCAAATCTCCATCGAAATTTCAAAAATTCTCTTCGGAAAATTTTTATTTCGCTATGTTTTGTCTTTTGGTGTGTATGTGTTTTGGAGACAAACTTGATGAGAAACAAATTGAAGAAATTGAAAGATTGGAGCGTGCGTCGCTTCTGAACGTTCGAACTTTTAGCAAACTCAATATTTGGCCCAGATTGACTAAAATTTTATTTCGCAAAAGTTGGTCAGAATTCTTGCAGCTTCAAAAGGATAAAGAAAATGTATTAATTCCATTGATAAGAGCTAGGATGAAACTGAATGAAGAGAGACAGAGCAAGAAGTCCAGCGATGAAAGAGAAGTTGATAGTTATGTGTTGTCTTATGTTGATACGTTGTTTGATCTGCAACATCCCGACCAGAAAAGAAAGCTTAATGAAAATGAAATTGTTGCTTTATGCAATGAATTTCTTAACGCTGGCACTGACACCACAGCTACGGCTTTGCAATGGATAATGGCCAATTTAGTTAAATATCCACAAATTCAAGAGAAGCTTTTTACGGAAATTAAAGGAGTTGTTGGAATTGATGCGAAAGAAATAGGAGAAGATGATTTGCAAAAGATGCCATACTTGAAAGCTGTAATTTTAGAAGGGTTACGAAGACATCCACCTACACACTTCGTTTTGCCTCATGCAGTGACTGAAGATGTGATTTTGGATAAATATTTAGTACCTAAAGAAGCGTCCATAAATTTTATGGTAGCAGAAATGGGACGGGATCCAAAGGTGTGGGAAGATCCCATGGAATTTAAACCAGAAAGATTCATTAGTGGAGAAGAGGTGTTCGATATAACAGGAAGCAGAGAGATTAAAATGATGCCATTTGGGGTTGGAAGGAGAATGTGTCCTGGCTATAGCTTAGCAATGCTTCACTTAGAATACTTTGTGGCTAATTTGGTTTGGAATTTCAAATGGGAAACTGCAGACGGAGAAGATGTTGATTTAACTGAGAAACAAGAGTTTACAGTGGTTATGAAAAACCCATTGCAGGCTCTCATATCTCCCAGATGCAAAAAGTAATGAATAAGGCTACGCAAGCTTTTTCATTTTTTTTTTAAAAATTATCCGTATGTACAAGAGTCCGCTACAGCAGTGAGTCGAAATTGCAGGGTTTGACTCTATATACAAATTATATATAACTAGAAAATTTAAGGCTATAAACTATTTTGTATCTAAATATCATATTCTGGAAGAAAAGATGCACTAATTATGTAATTTATAAAAAATAAATGGGGGAAAGGCCTTTTCGATTTCATAAAATTGAGAAAGCTTATGTTTTTATGTCGCTACTGCATTAATGGCTATATTGAGTTACAAATTTAAAGTTGAGTGAAAAATTAGCATTGCTACAGAATTAGCTATGGTATTCAATTCCATAGCTATTTTTAGCGTCACATTTTGGCTCACTATTTTAGTGACAGAATAGCAACAGATATTTTTGTAGCTAACGTATGAAATTTTGGGTGGCATCTTCAGAAGGGAAATTTTGATCCACTGTAGCATAATCGCTTGATTATTATTTTTTTTTTTTTTTTTTAAGGATACGACATGCTTGTTTATTATGCAATAGGCTCGATTCGATAATTGTAGATATAAATGTAAAGACATAGATTAATTTCACATTACTTAAAAATAAAAAAAAATACAACATTCGAAAGATATATAATAAAGAGAATACGCTTTAAAAATTAGCTTAAGTGAATTTGTTCATAAGACATAAACAAGCAGTCGTGTTCTCTCAGTCTTTGCCGTCATCCTCCTATTGCTTGTGAGAATGGGATATATTTTAACAAGTCTACGATACTTTCGGCAATAAAATTTTGTGTGAGAAGGGAAAAGCAGCCTTCATAAAGAAAACTATACACCAACCAAAACCATTACCGTCAAATTAAATGGGGACTCATAATTGAAAAAATCTTGAGATCTGTCAATTACCATAAATCTTTTAATCGAAACCTAAATCATTGCACTCATCAGCGGTTTGAAATGCCCTCCCTTGAGCAAGACGATGAGCCCCAAATTAATGTTTGTTCACTGGAAAATTTAACCAAATGTTAGTTGAGCTTGTATATCTTAATTTACCTAATCAAAACTAATTATTTTATTCAATTTAGATTGTTAAAACTAATAAAAATAGAAAAATAAAATACAATAAAATATTCATTTCCCACTATTCGAAAGATGGGAGGTGCTATGTTATTGATGTCACGTCTGTTTTTAAAAATTGAAATTACCGTATTAATTAAAAATTAGAAATTTGATTATTTTTAAAATTGAAATAATTGGAGTAAAATAATAATAATAATATTTTTTATAAAGAAATAAAATAATGATAAGGTCAATACATTAACACATGACACGTGGAAGGAGTAAAAGGTTGATTGGTGGCTGTTTAAAGAATAAGTGAAGCTGAAATTTGGTTGATAGATTTTAAGAGCATTTTGGAATAAGAAAACACTGGAATTCAAGTTGACAATTAGAAAATGTTTATTTTAAACTGTC
>CATIWJ010133790.1:0-11355 GCA_949640765.1 Croton laevigatus | reverse complement strand
GCCATTGTTCTGGTATGTGTTTCTTTCCTTTCTAAGGCATATCTGATATGAACGTAATTTTTCTTCAGAGCTCACTTCTTTGAGCTATGTTGATTTTTTTTTTTTTTTTTTAAATATGTAAACAATATAGACATTGTAAATGTATGTACTTACCCTATGTGTTTATAATGCCTATTTGGTTACAATAGTTGCTGTAGTAAACTTTGACAAAACGTTTCAATATTTAAGATGTTGTGGTAATAAATTATTCAGTGAACCTACAGAGATTGGCAAGAAATACTGGATTTCTTGGCAGGGCTACGATTGTAAGTTGTAGCCATTGTTCTGGTATGTGTTTCTTTCTTGTCTAAAGCATATCTGATAACCTAATTTTTCTTCAGAGCTCACTTTTTTGAGCTATGATGATTTTTTCAAATATGTAAACAGGTGAATATAGATATTGTAAATATATTTTTCTAACCTGTAACCAGTAATAAGAAAAAGTTTGGGATTGAAGTAAATATATTGTAAATATATTTTTCTAACCTGTAACCAGTAATAAGAAAAAGTTTGGGATTGAAGTAATCTATGTAACAAAGCTTATTATTTGCATTGCTTTCGTTATTTCTCTTGACTTGGGGAGCCCCATATTTTTTTATCCGACCAATGTTGGCTGCTAATGTTTGTTTCATTTGTGTTAGAAGAGGCTATAAGTCAATCAAACTGTGTCTTCTGAAACTGGTGAATTTCCAATCTTTATTCATTGATTCCCCTCTTCTCCTTCCCTTTCCCTTCTTTTAGCGGCATGGCAAATGTGATTTGGTTTCCATTTTTTTCCCTTGGTATGGGAAACCTATCGCTTTGGATGGGCAAGAGAGGAAAGGTTAGAGATCCAATTGCTTTCTTTGTTTTGCTTTCTTTCTGTGATTTACTTTGCAAAACATTCAGTTACTTGTAAAGCTGTTTGCTGTATGCCATAGTTTCTGTGGTAATCTTCATGGTGGAAATTAGTGTGACGTGTCTAGTCCATCAGATTTCACCTCTGAGTAATACTCATTTGAAATTTGTTTTTGTTCAGCTCAATGCATTTCATAAACTTCAACAGCTAGTAACAGCCCTTTGCTTACCACCTAACTATGTGCAAAGGAGTAATGCTCATAACCATGGCCAGGGTCTTGTAAAAGGTTCATCATGTTCACAAAATTCACCTCCACTTTATTCCTTTTTTTTTTTTTTTTATTACATGGCAAGTTCCTAAAGTTGAAAATAAAAATATACAATTGTTTTAGTCAGCAATGATTTTTTTTATTATCAATGAAGATTAGTCAGAAACAAGACATGTTTTTGGTTCGGATACTTTTATTTGTATGTTTGGCTGATCTTGATCCAGACCCTGCTTTTGAATTCTTTTCTTTGCTGCAATGTTTTGAATGAGAGTATATTTCTTTCTGTTTGATATGATTCTTGGAACAATGTCTGAGATGTCAGAAATGCGATCTCAGTTTAAGATTGAGACTTTGCTCTCAGGAAGCAGTATGATTTTTCAGGATGGTTGATCCCTCTTGTTATATAAACTAAACCGCTGCGTTTTTAATTAAACATTAGTCACACCATTTCTGGAAGGTTCTTTCTTGCTCTCACCTTCTTTCTATTCCAACAATCATAAAACTTCAATTCTAGATAGAAGTTGTTATTCCCCACTTGATACTAAATCAAGATTCAACTTGAGAAAATCAATAATCATAGATACTAAATTGGAAACACCCTATAGACAATTCTTGGTCTTTTGCTTCTGTTTTTCAGTTTCTGATTGCATTTCATATGTGATTTAGGATATTGGTCTCTATTCTTCAAAACTCTTGTTTATTTATATTTTGTCTTCAAACATGATATATCTATCTATCATGATCTGTGTTTAATAACTTGCTTGATTCTGAGTTGAGTTCAAATCTTTCCTTCCCGTATGGAATTTGTTAAATTTGCATTTTTGGTGTTTAAATGCTCAAGTCCGGATTGTTTTCCCCATTTTGATGACTAGCCATTTCTTGAGAAATAATAATGGATTGATCTGATAAATTATACATAAGTTAAGAGAGGAAAGATTAGAGACCCATTTGCTTTCCTTGTTTTGCTTTCTTTCTGTGGTTTACTTGTCCACCATAATAACGTCTCAGTTTCATCGTCTTTATCACTATTCAAATGTTTTGAAATTTGGTGGAATCTGATATCATTTTTTCCTTGTTTGATTTGACATTTGATCCTGGTCTTTCTAGTTAGCAAACTTATGTGATATTTGATATACATTTATGCTATTTTGACTGAACTTTTTATGTGATGGAGATGGAGAATGTGGAAAAGGCTTATAAAGGAAAGTTTGTGGTAAATATAAGGAGTAACACTTGTAACCACGGCCACTGGCCAGTGTCTTGTAAAAGGTTCATCATGTACACAAAATTCACCTCCACTTTATCCCTTTTTTTTTTTTATATACATAACACTAGCCACGCCAACAATTCATACTACAATTTTAGATGAAAGTTGTAATTCCCCACTAGATACTAAATCAAGATTCAACATGAAAAATAAAAAATGGTAGATACTAAATTGGAAACGCCTTATAGAAATTATAGGTCTCTATTCTTCAAACCTCTTCTGTTTCTTTTTAAACATACAAACCTCATTTGTTATTTATATATTGTCTTCAAACATGATATATCTCTATCATTACTTGTGTTTCATAACTTGCTTGATTTGATTTTCCAGTATGTAATTTGTTAAATTTGCATTTTTCATGTTCAAATGCTCAAATCTAAATTTTTTTTCCCTATTTCAGTGGCTAGCCATTTCTTGAGAAATAATCATATATTGACCTGATAAAGATTTGATACGCTATATATATATATATATATATATATATATATATATATATATATATATATTTTTTTTTTTTTTTTTTTTAAGTATCAGCTATAATATCCATGGCATGATGCTGTATATTTTGTTGCATATAAATTGCATCCACTACTATCTTTGAATCTGTCTCTACCACATAATTCGTCAATCCTTTTCCCTTAACCAGCTTCATTTCTCTTCGAACAGCAAGTGCCTCAAGAAGTAACGGATCTTTCATAAAATTATAATGTTTTATTCTCCAGTCAATAACATTGCCTTGGAAATCTCTTACCAAAACTCCAATAGCTCTTTTTATTGGATTAGTGCTGGTTGCAGCATCGACATTGATTTTCATGTGCCCAGAAATTGGGGGATATCAATACTGTGTGGATGTAGTATTACGTAGACTTTAATGCACTGGGGCGGTCTCTATTTCCATAAATTCCTGTCAATATTTGATAGCATTTTGCACCACTTCATGACAGTTTTGCTGCTTACCTTAAAAAATTACTGAATTCCCGTGTTTTCATATTGCCCATAGTAAAAAAATAACTAAGGACTCATTCTTCCATTCATTCCAAGCCAAATTGACAATTTTTATGGTCTCTTGATACACTTATGTTGCTGCATTATCTTGAATTAAATCCATCCAAAGTCCTAATGGTGATAAGAACTATATTGCTTTTGAGACCATATAGCGAAAAAATAGATATCACAGAAGGTACACTCGACCAAACTTCTCATAATTCTTTTAATCAAGTTTTCCCCTACTGGAAGTCCGTTTTGTATTAGGAACCAAATGAACACTTGCAATTTCCTTGGCGTTTTAAGCTTCCACAAATGTTTCCAAGGAAAAGAATTTATGGTCAATGCCGAAGCATTGCTATGAAGCAATTTCATTGCGACTCTATATCCAGTTTTAACCAATTATACTTTATCCTTTGAGTGATTCCAAGTTAACTCATCAAGATTCTCAATGTTTGCTAAAGGCATACTAAAAATGGCTTGAGCATGATTTTGTGGTGAAGTTTTTTTTCACTCCTCTATTTCAATCCTTTCTTTCTTAATTAACTAATTGATGGACCTAGAATATTTCCCTATCTCGATACAAAATTGGCTCCGCAATACAACTACTATTATTTGGAATCCAAGGATTAGAAAAACATTAGACATACCCGCCATTCCTGATTTTCCATTATAGATTCCCATTAAGCAGTTTTCTTCTCCACGTAATACTCTTCCATCCCTGTGACACATTACCCAAACATCTAGCAAAGAAAAAAAATCTGAATTTGGAAAATACTTGCCCTTGATTACTCATGCCAACAAAGACGTGGGATTCTTTAAGATTCTCCAGCTTTGTTTTGCTAAGAGTGCCATATTTATTACTTCACATTCCTTGTATCCTAAGCCACCTTCACCCTTGTTCAAGCACATTTTTTTCCAAGCAACCCAGTGGATTTTTCTTTCCTGATCCTTTTGATCCCACCAGTACTATCTAATGATGGAGTTTATTTCCTTAGTTAAGGTTGCACTCTAAAACAAGAAAAAGTGAATAGAGGAATCGACGCAATAATAGACTTTAAAATAATCTCTCTTCCCATATGCGATAAGAATCTTTCCTTCCAGCCAATTAATCGAGCTCTGATCTTATTACAAATTTACTGAAAGGTATCCTTTTTTGACCTTCTGATTACCGTCGACGGCCTCAAATATTTGTCATAAATATCCACTTTGTCTATCCCCATATGTCTTGCAAGAGCTCTTCTAGAATTCGGTAGAGTATTTTGAGAGAGAATAATACTTAACTCTTCCAAATTAATCATTTGGCCACTGTTGAGCTAAATTAGCACATTCTTTAATTTCTCCATTTCACCAAAATCAGCCTTACCAAAAAAACAGTGAATCATCCCTAAACATTAAATGAGAAATATTTAGACAATATCTGTTCAGCTGGATTCTTGATAAAGACTCCCCACTTTCCCCACTTTTTGTTTTGTCAATGAAACAAGATAACCCTTCTGTACATATTAGAAAGAGAAAAGGAGAAATAGGGTCACCTTGTCTAATTCCTCGAGATTGTTTAAGAAAATCGTCTCTCTCCCCATTTATCTTAATTGAGTAGGTCATTGAAGTCACACAAGTCATAATCCATTCAATCCATTTTGTATTGAAACCAAACACCACCATCATTGCTTTTAAAAATTTCATTCAACACGTTCATAGACTTTACTAACATCTAACTTCATTGCAAAATTGCAGTATTTACCTCCCTTTTTATTCAAGACGTAATGAGTGATCTCATGTGTTATCATAATATTATTTGTAATGAGTCTACCTTTGATGAAGCCACTTTGATTTTCTGAAATAATGGTCCCAATAATTTTTTGAAGTCCCGATGTTAAGATTTTAAAGAATTTTATAAATGACATTACATAGACTAATTGGTCTAAGATCTTTAACTGTAATCACATCAGAGACTTTAGGCACTAAAGTGATAGTAGTATGATACATACTCTGCAGAATTTTTGCTGAATAGAAAAAGCTTTTAATAGCATTAATAATGCCAGCATTAATAATAGACTAATAACTTTGAATAAAACAAACAGTCATACCATCATCTCCAGGCGCTTTCGAAGGAATAACTTTGAATAAAACAAACAGTCATACCATAATCTCCAGGCGCTTTCGAAGGATTGATTAAGAAGGTTGCCTTTATGATATCCTCATCAGTCACCTTTGCAGTTAGGAAGTTATTCATGGTCTATGTGACTCTAACCGGTATACTCCAATATGATAAGCCAATCGAGTCATTATTGGTTGGCTGATAAATCTCCTTAAAATAATCAAGAACGGTCCGCGCAATTTGCTCCTTACTTGTCACCAATCACCCTGCATATTCTTCAGACTCGAGATTCTATTAACTCTTCTTCGATGCTTAACATGCTAATGGAAATAAGAGGTATTTTTATCCCCTAGCATTAGCCAATTATTCATTGACTTCTGTGCCCAAATGACCTCTTCTTTATTAATCCATTTTCGCAGCTCTTTCTCTTTTTCACGAATGGTCTCGGTGCAGTAATTTGCTTCTTTCTTTAGTTGGGATATTTCATTTCAAATCACTACAATCTTTTTATGCGCATGTGGCTTCTTAGCTCGTACCCATTCCACTATTCTATGCTTGTAAAACTTAAGTTTAGAATGAAGTTTAAACATCGCAGAGCGAGACACTCTCTGTTACCAAGTCTTCTGCACTACTTGTTTAATTTCTTTATTGCCCACTAGCCTTTTATGAAAACAGAAGGATCTCTTCGGTCTCCAATCTACCCCATAGAGATTCAATAATAAAGGCCTATGATCCGAGCCATTATCTTCCAGATACTATAAAAAGGCTTCCTCGGAATTCTCAAGCCAGCCTATCGAAGCAAGACCTCTATCAAACCATTCCCTGATATTTGTATTACCCTCCTTTTATTGTTCCACATGTACCTGTCTCCTACATAGACCATGTCCTGCAACCCCAATTTATTGATAAACTCAGTAAAATAAAGCATACTTTGATTATTACTGCCGTGCCTCCATGCTTCTTATTCGCATACAATACACAATTAAAATACCAATCAGAAGGTAACTCAAATACAAGGAGGAGCAGTAATTTAATAGCATATTAAATTGCATACATTTTTCATTTTTATATAGGCTCACATAACAAAAATTAAATCACAACTAACATTTAACCCACTCACAGTGATCTTGCAATGTACAAAAAAATGTTATATTTAACAATTAAGTAATCAACACAATCTCTCTAAGCAATTATGAGCCCTCTGGCTTTGTTCTTCGCAGGGACAATAAAGGCATTCTGGAAATTATAGATTCTTTAGTTTTCTGATCATGTTCTTCTTTATTTCAAATAGAGCAATTAAAGGACATTTATACTTAGTAACTACCTCTTTTAAGAATTGAACTGCCAGGATATTACCCAAACCTTGACAGTTCCAAAAAATAAAATGCGTCATGGGGCCCCTAGGGCCATTTAAGGCTGGTTACCTCCACCCTTTCTTTAGAAAAGCTTAACTTTTGCTTTTTGTTTGAATCATCAACTTCTGCCAATTCTTCTAATGATGTCTCGCGTTTTTCTCCACAACTTCCCTTCTACATTACATCCTTTCCCCCTTTCGTTAAAAATAAAAGTCAGAATCTTCTCTATTGTTTTTCATTTTTTCTGTGACCCAAAGCTTAAATTTTTAGCAGCTTGTTGACTTAATATTTCTAAATTTAAGTCTCCCTCCTGAGCAGCTTTTAAATCCTTACTCATTCTCTAGCCCATTTCATTTAAGGGAGAAGGAATTTTATTATCATTGACCATATTCAGCTGGACCTTTTAATTCATATCCTACTCCTGAGCTTCAATAATAAAAAATCTTCTTGGGCTGATCCATGAAGCTTTTTTATCTTTAAAACCAAAGGATCCACTAGGGGAAGAGGGCTACTAAATTGGCTCAAGTTCGATACTGTCTTTTCTGGCTTTATATTAATATTTTTGTGAGATAATTGGGCCTCCAAAAGTGAAGTAACTAGACTAACATTTGGAGGCTTTGATGCATTGACCAACAGAGCTTTATCCTTGATTATGGGCTCCAATTTCGGCCCAACCAAAAGATCAACATTTGAAATACAACTATTCTCTTGACAATCCTCATCTGCAACTACATGGCAAGCATTTAATGTTGCTTGTGCAACTAAGGAACCATCCTATAGAGAAAGTACAATGTCTTGAGCTCCACAAACTTTCCTTCCCGATAGCAAGGCATCATTACCCTGTAACTGCAAACTTCCAAGGCCCCATAAAGCCTCTTTCAACTCAAAATTTTCCTCTTCAATAATGGCACATAGTTTATGATTAAATTTGAACTTCATACCAGTATTAGACCCTGCTGCATCAGATTTTAAAACACCAACATTAAAGTTACAGGAGCTGAAATTATGACCTAACCGGCCACAATGATAGCAGAAATTCCCCAATTTTTCATAACGAAACCGTACCCAAACTGGTTCAAAAAAGAAGTCATCAACAGTAAAAAAAAACTAATTAGAAGTGGTTTTCTTACATTCACCCAAACACATACCTTTAAACACTTTTGCCATATACTCCTTATTGAACTTTCTTCCTTGTATTCTAGAAATTCCTGAAACAGATTATTGTTGAAAATTTTAGTATGTTTAAGTGATAATTGGTCAAATTTGAGCATAATAATTTTACGAAAAAATTGCATTTTGAATAACTTGAAATGTACTAATGTATTCTCGCAATGAGAGTTTTCTAACGATGTATTATATGCTCAAAACGGATTTAAAGTGAATGAGAAATTGATGTTCGAAATGAGCTTGGGACAAATGATTGAATGGACTAAAAATCACACAATCCCACATTGATTAAATAATGAGATATTGGATGGTTTATAAAGAATGATTATTTTATAAGGTGTAATATTATAAACATAAGTTATACTTTCTCGCATACGGAGGCGCGTATGGTGGGGGAAGGTGTGCAAATCCAAGCTCGGTTCTGTAAGTTCCATCGAAAAGGCCTATTACGGGCCTGGCTCATTTTTACTATTGTCCATATTTTCTCTCCTATTTAAGCTATTGTAATTATAGTTTAATCAGTGTTTTAATTATAGAATTAAATTAATTGGAATTCTGCTTAAACACAGCTAGAAATCTCTTTTAGTCTCTCATGCGGGCTGCTTATATAAAGATGTGTTGTCTTCTATTTTCGTGCGCTAGAAGACAGTTCCGAATTTTGCATCAATAAAATTCTGAATTTTATCAACAAAATCCGAAAAATTATTTTCCTTCTATTTTCGTTGGGTAGTCTCTAGCTCTAGGTTTCGGTAATAAGTTCTGCTCGTGGTTGTGTTCGCCTACGCTGTTGTTGTATCCTAGGAGACGGTTGTCTATTACGGACAAATCTCATTTTAAGGAGACTGTTGACTATTTTCGATTTCTCTCTTCCTTCTTCATTTAAAGGTTTACATTTGGCTTACAGGTTTATATTTTATTTACAATTTCTTATTTTACTTGCTTTAATTTATTCCTTGCAATTTCTGACAAATTCTATTTATTTATTTTCGTACTAACGCGGATCTAACAATTATTACCAATAGTTTTCATGTTTTCCTCCTTGATATGTGAAGGAGGGAGGCCATAGGCCTAAACCCAGAAAGGACTGCAATGAAAAGTAATATTTTGGAATGCCAATCTCTGGGGCCATTGTTGAATCACTCTCAGTTACCCTTTAACGTTCCACGGTCTACCGTTAAGAATGTTCTGCAAACATTTTGATCAGTTTGTCAGTCAAAATCTTACCTACCAATACATTCCTAACTTCATCTTCCAACTTAGCTGGTTTATGAACCAGTTTTAGAATTGGTGCCAATCCCTTTAAATTCAATACCCCATCTTCTTTCATGGACGAATCTCTATTGCATGTGGACTCCATGGTTTCCTTGATAATAGAAGCAGTAATCAATTAAAGGAAAAATAGATAAATAGTTTGCAGAAAAAAAAAAAAAGGTTTAGTAGGAGTTTAGTAGAGGAGGAAGAGAAAGAGTTTGGTAAGAGTTTAGTGTGACTGCTTTTGTTATGTTTGGAGAGATTAATCGTTGAAGGTTTCATATTACCGATCCCGACTTATTTGGAACTAAGGCTTATTGTTGTTATTTGTATTATTCTCTGACTTCAAACTGAACTTAGCATAACAATTTGTAGAAATTAGCTTGTATATTTGTTACCATATAGAATTCTCTTATGGTATTACCTTTTATTGCAATGTATTTCATAATAATTATGTAATTTATAGCTCATGCTTGTAATTGTGTAAATTTTGGTTGCCTGGAAATTTCGAATTGACAATAATACCCCCGAATTTTCTTAACGGTGGTGACGAGTCACCAATTAATGTGATATCTCGAATTGACAATAATACCACCTAATTTTCTTCAAATTAAAGGCAAGGGGAAGGGGTACTAAAGTCAAATAAATTGCACCCGACTCCAATAAAACGCTTTCTTCACTAACGGCTAGTTATTATTTGGGGCGGTGCGAGATTTTCCTCTCTTGGTAGAGGAAAAATCTGGTGGGAGTGAGACTTTGCTCTGTAGAAAGGTGGAGCGTTTCAGGTTGGTCGACCTCTCTGATCGTTAGCGGAGCCGGTGAATTTTTCGCTTGTCATGTTACTAACAACTTTTCAAAGGAAAAAGAAAGGAAAATATTGATATATACTCCCTCTGTTCCACAATCTTGAGGCGGTGATGATTGATGATGTTTCAGTGATCCCAAGGAACAGATTCGAGAGAAATTCTGGATTTCTTGGCAGGGTCCTTTACTTTGTTGATCCGTTGGTTTCTTTCTTGTGTGATTCAAAGGAATATCTGATCTAAGCTTCCTCTTTGTTCAGAATTCATCCTCTTGTTTTAGAATTCTCTGTTTTGGTTAGGGTTCTATTTGGTTTTTTTTTTTTCGAGGCTACGTTGATTATTTTTGAAATCATTTATGGACAGGCGCCGCGAGGGTCATCCATGGCTTGGTGACGTTGAGCTTTGAATTGTTTTCTTTGCTTTCTGTTGCCACCATTGTTGTCCCAACTGTTTATTTCTTGTCTGATTTGAAGGAAGAATTTGAGCCTCTTCTTTCTTCAGAATTCTCTGTTCGGTTCTTTTTTTTTTTTAAAGAAAATAATATGAACAAAAGCCGCCATGAGGAGCATCCTTGGCTGGGTGACGTTGAGATTTGAATTCTTTTCTTTGCTTTCTGTTGCCGCCATTCTTGTCCCAGTGGTTTCTTTCTTGGGGTTGTTTTAAAAATATCAACAAAAATGGTTCGAAGGAATATCTGATCTGAGTCTTCTCTTTCTTCGGAATTCTGTTTCGGTTAAGTTTGTGTTTGGGTTTTTTTTTAGGTTATGATGATTTTTTTAAGAAAAATAATATGATCAAACGTCGCCGTTATGAGCATCCTTGGCTTGGCTGGGTGACATTGAGCTTTGAATTCTTTTCTTTGCCTTCTGTTGCCGCCATTGTTGTCCCAACGGTTTCTCTCTTGTATGATTCGAAGGAATATCTATTCTGAGCGTCCTCTTTCCCCAGAATTCTCTGTTTTCGGTTAAGGCTCTGTGCTGTTCTTTTGTAGCCGCCATTATTATACGCTATAAATATATAGAGGAGGGTAATTAATGAAACCGGAAGCTAGGGTTTTCTCTTTGAGCAAATTCCGGAAATGAGGCTTTGCTCTCAGAGGTATGGAAGGTTTCAGGGTGGTTGTCTATACATAAAGACCAAATTTGGGAGAAATGTTGGATTTCTTGGCAAGGCAGCCTCTTTGAGTTGCCGCCATTTTTATTCCAGTGGTTTCTTTCTTGTCTGATCCGAAGGAATATCTGATCTGAGCCTCATTTTTGTTCAGAATTCTCTGTTCTCTGCT
>CATIWJ010133760.1:0-11079 GCA_949640765.1 Croton laevigatus | reverse complement strand
ATACACTTAGATTTGGTATTACTTATGTTGATTATAAAAATGAATTAAGAAGATATCCCAAAAAGTCTTCTTTGTGGTTCAAAAAATTCCTCCTACATGACAACACAACCTCAACTTCTTCTTTCTTGTACTCTCAATAATTATACCCAAGTTGTACTATTTTGTATGGTTTATGAATTTGATATGTAAAATTAAAATCAAATGTAATAAAACCTTTATTTATGGGCTTTATTGAGTTTTAAACTGATGGGAATGTAACCTTACCCTACATATAATCGGTTTATAATTTAATTAGATGGAATTATAATTTTACATCGAATAATGATGATATGTATAATGAGCTTATAATTGAATGAAAAAGATGTGATTTCAACTTAAGATTTTGTGTAAAATAAGTTTATCACTCAAATCTCGTAAGTATACTTGTGTGCGCCCGTCCATGTACTTTGACCGTCAAAAAAAACAAAGTGCGTAGGAAGTAGCAATAAATCAAATTAGGAAAGAAGTACTCATAATCATCATTTGAGTATTAATCAAGTTTAGTTTGATTAATTTTTTATTTCCGTAGAATGAAAGCTTGTGTGCTCAAATCTTCGAAATCAAATGCATCAAACACAAAATTAGCAAAAGCAGAAATATAACTTATTGTTCAAAACATGATTAAAAGGGGTATAGTTTTTTTTTTATGATTAAGATTAATTATCAAATAATCAATTACAATGTAGTTTTTTTTTTTAAACATAATTATATATAGTACCCATCTGTCTGATAAATGTCAAATGACAAACCTAACATGTTTGATGTGTGATTAACCAACCTTTGTGTTTTTCAATTTAACATATTCAATACATCATAATCAAATGCAAGATTTATCAAATCCAAACCCCTTACATGATCAATTACAATAATCAAAATCAAGACCAAAAGAAAAAAACTATATATAGATAACATCACAAAAATCAATCAACAATGGAACTTATTCAACCCTCAATCTTTTTTTTTCATTCTTCGAGAATTAGTCTTTTCGCTTTTGTTTCTAGTCCAAAATCTCCGAACTCTTTGACCCCATTTGCATTTTTTTAGTATGTATATATATATATTATAGCTATGGTTATAATCATATTGCTCTGATGCTTAAGTTTGAAGGAGCAACAGAAAATGGCTGGTAGAGGACCAAGTAAATGGTATATTTTAGTAAAAAACACAAAAAAAAAAAAAAAATTGCATATCATAGGACTGGTAGAGTAGCAGAAGAGTTTTACAATATCCGATACTTTTCTAGCTATCTTATTTAGTTTTTGAATAAATTTTTATCGAATTGGGCTTCGATTAGCTCATAAACATCTTGTTTTCTATGAAATTCTAAATGAGATAAAAGAAAGATTATATGGAGGTAGTTACATACAAATTGTTATTTAAGCATTAATTAGAAATTAGTCATTACACTACTATAAAATATGAAATATCAAATTAAAAACATGGATTTAATACATTTTTTGCGGAAAAAATATTAAACAAACTTGAAATTTCAGCTCTGCTCATTTAGTTATTGAGCTGGCTCGTTTAGTTTTCGAACAAGCTTAAATGGAGTTAAATAGCTCGGGAACAATTCGTATCATTTACAAAATAATCCCCGTGGACCTAAATAAGGACTCATTTAATCCACAACCGACACCTGACAATGGCTAATTTCGGTTCGCTGCTAATACTTCTCATGACTCTGATGTTAGCTTTGCCAGTAGAGAGACCTTCCACCATCAGAGCATTGGCCGAAACAGTAATACTCCTCATAACTGGCCATTTCTCTCATTAATTCACCGGATAGTTCATATTTGTTATATATAAGGACCATTTGGAATTGAATTCGAAATCACGAGTAGAAAATAACAGTTAATTTGATTGTTTATGCATATAATAGTTATTTCAATTTCATTCGATGACATAACAGCTTCGCTTTTTCTTGAACTTCTTAGGTTTAATGGATGTTATAAAAGTTACAACTTTTCTCAACCCATTTGGATAATTCTACTGCAATAGCCTTCTTTTTTTTTTTCCTTTTAAATGTCTGTTGTAATAACTTATAGTGCTTTTTTAATTTTGCCATAGTTACAAGGCTAAGGGAAATGGTGAGGATCAAACTGTGACCTCAAAGGATTTTACGCTTTAATCACTAGGTCACCTCTTGCCGTTATAACTGATAGTGTAATCAAAAGCTTCAATCAAAAGTTTAAAACTGACTTGTTCATGATACATAAATCAGGTGATAAATACAATATTGTGAAATTAAGTTTGTCAATCTGCAGCCTATATACAAAAATGATTATTTCAATAGTTTAGAACCAATATTTGTGCCTATATTTCTTTTACATCGAAATCTGAAGTATCCAGTGGATTAGTGCGGCAAATGAAGAGTATTACTGGTTTGGCCGACGGCTGTGGGTGGATTGATTGGTCACTGGAAAAGCAAACATCAGAGTTACGGCAAAATTTTCAGACTCGGAGAAAGAAAATTGGATAAGTTTTAAATATATAGTAGAAAATTAGATAAGTTTTAAATATAGTTAAAAATTAAAATACCGATAAGTTTTAAATATAGCTAAAAATTATATAAGTTTTAAATATAGTTAAAAATTAGGATATTTTGAGTATGGGGCTAGATTATTCTGAATTTGGCTCTATTATTTCGGATTGTAATAAGTCTGATAATGGAGTCAAGTGGATTACATGGAAGCGAATGAAGAAACTCGTAGTGTAGCTAAAACTTCTTTCTACAATGCTAGTCATCATGTTTGGGAAGTTATCCAATAAACATGAACATAAATTTATAAGAAACATTTATCCAAAATGTCATCAAAACTAAGTAATTATTCTCTCTAAGAGAATCACACAAGACCAAATCTTAAAATTGCCAACTAATTGTCTCAAATTCTCAAACATTTATTTTAAACTAAAGCCATTTCCCCTTTATTCAATATTCATAGTCTTGCTCTCTTTGGTATAAATTCTTCATTTTGTACTTCAAGTCCATCAATCACCTCAACCATCTGCTTTGCTATTGCATCAGCATCAAATGAACTCCCTTCACATATCTACAACATTAGAATTAAATTGATTAATTCTAGGGCTGAGCAATTGGTTTGAACCAAACCAACCAAATCAATTCGGTTCAAAACAAAGCTTATTTTGAAAAATTGATGCAAACTGAAAATATTAAAATCTTTGAATGAATTAAACCAAATATACAATCAGTTTGGTTAATTCAATTTAAAATCTTAAAAACCAACTTATTTCCTTCATAAAAAAACTCAATTTTGATTTTTTAAACCGACAAGCGAACCAAGATAATCTAACCTATTGATTTTGGGTCCTTAAAAATTAGAAACCTAACCAAATTTGGTTCAGCTCGGTCAGTTTATTGGTGTTAACCCACACGTGCTCACCCTAAATTCAATATCAAAACCCAAATTTTGATTATGCTTAACTTTCAATTTGCTCTAAATTGAATAAACATCATAGGAAACCTATCTTAAAACACAATGATGAACTGTAATAACTAATTAATTACTTAAAACTAACCTTGGAGATGAACAAGAAACTATACTGATCACCATCATGGCGACCATTAACACGATAAAGATCAAGTTGAAGTTGATCAAGTAGTTTGGATACAAACAACAAGCAATTCATCTTCTTCCTTTGAACAATTTTAATAATATAACTTCATCATCCTCTATTTTGACACCAACTTCATTGTCTTTGGATTTTATTTTAACCCAAGAGCCGATCGATGAGCCATTACTCAAGTTTTTATCTTGATCACGTCCAGATTTACTCTCCAGTAGTGCTTTCAATTCATTTATAGCTCTAACAAGGTCTTTGATATACTCAATTGCACCTTCAATCACAGATACTCTATCAAACTTTTCCAATCAAACAACATGAATAAAAAACCATAGTCAGTCAATTTAAGATCAATCATAACATATGCATATAACCTAGCTAGCTAAGATTGGACACTAAATTTCACAGTTTTTATAGTATTAAATTAAATCAAACTTTATTTTCTATTTGATCTTCTTAAGTTAATTCTCTTAAAACTAGAGGAGGAAAGGAGAAAGACAGAGAAATACCTTAGGAGGTTTAGGAACCAAATTTCTCAATTCTTCATACTTAACTTGTAATTGTTGTCTCCTTTCTCTCTCTAAAGCGAAAGACTTCGTTATAGTAGCATGTGGAGGAAAAAGAGGAGATGATAGTCTATTGGATGAATGTGGTAAAGAATATGATGATGAACCGAAAGCCAGAGTCAGATGAATTTTGAATTAAAGGGGTATTCAAACTTATTTTTTGAATTCCAAGTTGTGTTTCCATAACAGTAGAATCACCCTTTTCTTGATTTGGATTAGAAGAAGAAACACTATCATTTGATCCTTCAACTATGGCAGAGTTTGGATCAAGAGACATTTTTGGGATTTAGCTGCATAATTAAGATGCAAAACCCATTATCAAAACCCAAAAAAGAACAAGAAAACAATAATTAAAATACAAAAAGTAAAATAAGATTTGAAGAAAAAGCTTAGCAGCTTACATTTATTAACAAAACAAAAGCTTGAAGAAGAAAAATCAGATGGGGAAGAATCAGTTACAGATTGAATAAATGTAGATGAAGTGTGTGAGAATATGGAAGAAGAGAAGCAATTCAATTATTCAAAGGTGTAACTGAAAATGCTTCATGCAATTTGTGATGCTTTCAATTTTGTTCACAGAAAGGGAGTTTGTTGTTGAGATTCTTGCTATTGGTCCTCAGAAAATTACAATTTTTTTATCTATTTGCTAGATTATTTTCAGTTTTGCCATTTCACTTTCATTTCTAATTTTCCCTAATTTATTATTTGTTTCCTTTTCAATTTATCTAACTGTTTTGATTTTGCAAATGGAATTGAACAACAGAGATACTTTGTTTTTCAACAAACTTTCTACTCATACATTTGTTGGAAGGCAAAACCCTCAAGGGAATTTAAAAATAAATTCAGTGTCTGGAGATATTCTTTCAACCCAAGTTTCAATCAATGACCCATTATTCAAGAACTGATCTGAATTTTGATCACCAAAGAATTCTAATAAGTTCTTTCATATATTATCTTTTGATTCTTCAACCATGGAGTTTGGATTTTGAATTCCACGCTTGACAGAAGAAGAAGAAGAAGAACCACCCTCTTCTTGATTATTAATTGGGTTAGAAGAAAGCTTATCTTTTGATCCTTTAGCCATGGATTTTGGATCATCAGAAATGGACATTCTTGGATGGAATGTAGCTGCATATATAAAATCAACAAAAAACTAAAAAGAACAAGAAAAAAAAAAAAAAACTAAAACACAAGAAATCAAATAAGAGTTCAAGAAAAAGCTTACATCAACAACACAAAAGCTTAAGCTTTAGATGGGAATCAATTACAGATTAAATTAATATAGATGAAATGTGAAGAAGTAAAAAAAAGAATTTAAAGGTGGAACTGCAAACGCTTCATTCCTTTTGTGATATTCGTGATATTCTTTCCATTTTGTTCACAGAAAGGGAGTTTGCTACTGATTCTAAGATTCTATCTATTGGTTTTGGTCCCCACTCACAATTCTTTTTTTTTTTTCTTTCAAGTTCATTTCTAAAGAGAGCGCAACGGTAAAATTATTGCTGTATAAAATTACCTGTCTACATTTACATCTTAGGTGTGCAGCCCTTCCTTGGATCCTACGTCAATGGGATGCCTTTGTACAACGGGTGGTTTTTTTTTATTTTCTTAAGTTCATTTTTAATTTTCCATAATTTATTACTTGTTTCCTTACTAATTTTTCTGGGCAAAAAATATGCACAATTTTTTACCGCCTGAAAAATCATGGTTGAAAATTTTTGCGCCTATTTTTATTTGCAAAAATTTTACTTTCTTAAAATTCAATACGGAAATAGAACTGAATACCAAAGCTTATTAGTTTTTCAATATATTTTCTACCTATATATTTGTTTTCTTTTTTTTGAAGAGTCTACATTTACATTTTGTTGGATGCAAAGTTTTTTTAGTTGCCTAGTATGCAAACTATTTATGTTTCAATTGTACAACATTGAACAACAATCAGAGTGGCGCAGCGGAAGCGTGGTGGGCCCATAACCCACAGGTCCCTGGATCGAAACCAGGCTCTGATAAAACAGAGTAGCTTCCATTACTTTTTAAATATATACTGTATTTTTTGTTTTCAAACATCAAGTAATTCATCTTCTTCCTCTCCAAATCTTTATCTGTAATTTCATCATCTGCTACTTTAACCATAAATCCAGTGTCTGGATATTTTCTTTCAACCCAAGTTTCAATCAATGACCCATTTCTCAATAACTGATCTGAATTTAGATCACCAAGAGGTTTACTTCCAATCATGGTTCTAACAAGTTTTCCAATCATGGTTCTAACAAGTTCTTTCATATAATCACTTTCACCTTCAAGCATAGATAAATAATCTTTCACCCTTTTTCCATCAAAAACCACAAATAACAAGAACAACCTAGTTTGCCAATATAACCTGAATCATAATCTTTCTAACAGTAATTTAGGGTCCAATATGCACAGAATATGCTACCAAAAACAGAATATGCTAGAGAAAAAATAAACAAAAAAACATTCTTTGCATGAACCTCAAACCACTATGGTTAGTGCTTGGCTAGCAACTTATATATACATGCACATCATCTGCAGTAGATGTAGGCAAGCAGAAATATCTCAGAATGGCTTGAAATCCAGACACAAAATTCCTAAACTCACACTTCCTTCCAACCCACCCGAGCACCAATTTATAGAGAATGTTCATACCGGCAAATGCAAATTTAGCTAAAACTGTTAACCCTCAACTTGCAATTGCTGGTATGAATATTTTTATAAATTGGGTGCAAACGGTGGAATGAATTTGAGGATTATCGTTCCAATGTCTCTGATTGTTGAAAGGTATAATTAATATTTTTTATTTACATGATTTATTATTTTTTTTACTAAGTTATTTTTTTGTATGTGGAGGAGGAAAAAAGGGGGTGGACGATATTTAAGGAGGGAAGATGATGAACTAAAAACCACAGCCTGTCTAGATGAATCTTGAATTGAAGGGGTATTCAAACGTATTTTTTGAATTCCCAGCTGGATTTCCATGACAGCTGAAGCAGTTCAGCACCAACTTCTTGATTTGGATTATGCACAATTCTTTACTCATGCCACAAAAAACATGGTTGAAACATTTATTGTCTTCTATTTGAAAAACATTACTTTCTTCAAATTCAATACAGAAATAGAAACCATCAATCATTCAAATCAGTTACATTCATGCGGATAGAATGTTCAGGGATGCCCTATTCATAACATCTAATAGTCATTGCATATAAACACTTTAGGAGCCAAACTCTGGCTGGATTTCCTTGAATTTGGCCTATCACTCTGGACTTGAAGGAACTTATAAGTTACAAATGGAGCTCAACATCTAACTGTTTTGATTTTGCAAACAGACTTCAATACCAAAGATTATTTGTTTTACAACAAATTTTCTACATACATATTTATTGGAAGGCAAAGTTTGTAATATTATTACAGAGCTATAGTTGTTTGATGTTTAATTTCAGTTAGCTTACTATTTCACTGTTATGTATCAACAATTAGAAACAACAATCAGAGCGTGGTGGGCCCATAACCCACAGGTTCCTGGATTGAAACCAGGCTCTGATATCAGTGTAGATTTCCAACTTTTTAGAATTCCCAGCTGGATTTCCATGATAGCAGAAGCAGTGAAGCACCCACTTCTTGATTTGGAGCTTCTAATCCTTTAGCCATGGATTTTGGATCAATAGGCATTCTTGGGATTTAGCTTCATAAGATGCAAAATCCAAAAACTACAAGGGAAAAACAATTAAAACGCTTTCATGAGGATAGAATGTACAGAGAGGCCCTATTCATAACATCTAACAGTCATTGCATAACCACTTTTAATTTGGCATATTCCGGTGGACTTGAAGGAACTTACAAATGGAGCTCAACTAACAGTTTTGATTTTGCAAATAGACTTGACTACCAAAGATTATTTGTTGTTTTACAACAGAATTTCTACATAAACATATCTGTTAGGCAAAGTTTGTAATATTATTGGAGTTCTAATTGCCGGATGAGTTAGATAAGGGTTTTTTAACTATCTAGCAAAATTACAAGCAACAATCAGAGTGGCGCAGCGGAAGCGTGGTGGGCCCATAACCCACAGGTCCCTGGATCGAAACCAGGCTCTGATAAACAGGGTGGCTTCCGATTAATTTTTGGTTTGGTTTTTAAGTTAAACCAATCTGGCTGCTGATTCAATCTGAATTTTTGGTTTGGTTTTTAAGTTAAACCAACCTGGCTGCTGGTTCAATTCAATCTTAATTTCAGTCAACCCAATTTTATTTTCCCCTGTTTTCCAATCCAAATAACCAAACCGACTGCTGGTTCTATTCAATTTGGTTAGCATTATTACAAAAATCAATTAGATTCGATTCATCTGCTGGTTCAGTTCATTTTGATAAGCATTATTACAAAAATCGATTAGATTTGATTATCATATGCTATAGTATTAATCTAATTCAAACCGACCAAAACCTAAACTTTTTTAATTTTTCCCCATTATACACTAATCAAGCTCTCAAGGGATTTTCCCACAAAGATTATGTACTGGAAGCACAAAGTAAATGCAGCAGTATAAATATACACTAATCAAAATCATTAACCATTCTCAAGGGATTTTCCTACAAAGATTATGTACTGGAAAAGAAAAACCAAGAGAGACAATTTTTATGTATTTGCTGCTGAAAACACTCCATAGCCAAACTTTGTGTCATAATTAAGATTGTACTTCCATCAATTCAAGCATAATATGCAAAAAACATAGCAAAAGGTCCTTTTTGGGGAGAAAATAAGAAATAGAATAAGTTGATAGCACATACATACTTGTGCAATATGAGACTGAAGGGCAGCAG
This sequence comes from Croton laevigatus, assembly GCA_949640765.1. Classification (NCBI taxonomy): domain Eukaryota; kingdom Viridiplantae; phylum Streptophyta; class Magnoliopsida; order Malpighiales; family Euphorbiaceae; genus Croton; species Croton laevigatus. Next base: position 2,054 of record CATIWJ010133760.1, on the reverse strand, counting down.
CCTTAGCAGTCAATTCTGATGACTCTTGTTGAAGTGAATTCAACTCCTTTTCCAATTAATCCTTGGTATTCAAAACATACTGAAAACTATTTCCAAGCTTTAATCTGCAACCATCAAGATGACACAGCACTCACTACAACAGAATTTGTTTTCTTTACAGAAAAAATTACAACTTCCAAAAGGCAACATACAATTTGCTAGGGTAAATTCTCATTCAAACACCCATCATAATTACAATAAAAGAAAGAAAATGAAATTAACCATGGCCACTCCTGAAGAATAAATGTTGCTGCAACATTAAAATCTTGAGCATCTGCCACTACCTGGTTTAAATTTTAGTGACGGGGACTAACCAGTTTACATGGCAATGGCAGAAGAATATTAAGAATTCATCTAACTAGCTTGATTAATTGATGGGTCTACGCTTAGATGTTATAATATCCACCAAAAACAATACCAAAAAATTCAAAGAAAACTATAAATTTCAAGAACAAGGAACCCTTTTGAAAGGACAGTATGAAGTTCAGGAATAAAGCAAACCTTATCATAGCCTGGTTACACTCAACTACAAGAGACTCATCGATCTCCTTAAACATATGTCCCATTGCTTCATCAAGATCCCAACATTTCTCATTCCTTGAATTCCTGCACCCCTACCTGCAAATCCTTCTTCATTCTTCCCACATTGCTCGCATTAAAACTCTGCTCTTTCTCTCTCTTTATCTACTCCTTATTCTTCTCAACAATTGTCATTTTCTTCTCGTCCACTTTGGCTTCAATTTTTCCCTTCTCTCCTCTACCAAATTCTCCTTACCTCTCATTCTCTGATTAAAATCTGCAATAGTTAAATCAGACTTATTCACATGATAATATCCTCCAAAAATTCTCAACCTTCTCTGATTCTCCATGAATTCTCGATCCAATTCTTCCACTTCCTTATCATGTCATCGAATGGAATTCAAATAACTATCAGATCCATAAACAAGCTTACAACAAGCCGTTAATTTACACCAAGGACCTGAAATTGGCTTCAACATCGCAATCAGAACTATTCAGTGGATCAATGAGAGAAATGAAGTCCAGTTAAGAAGAGTGTTAGTGGTTCGGCCAACGCCCATGGTGGAATGTCGCTACTGGCAAAGCTAGCAGAGTTGCAGAAAGTTTAGCGCATTAAAACAGAAATTGGCAATGGTCACTAGTAGTCTGTGGCCTGTGTGAAAAGGGAATCGTTATTAGGTCGCTGGCGATTGTTGCCCCTCATTTCTCCGGTGAAATGTATCGGATATGGGGCTCTTCTGGTATTGTGTGGTTTCGAGAGTTTTTGGCGGTTGATTTTTCCCGCTAAGAAAATAGGTAATTTTGGGAATATTTGGACGGGACGGGATTATATGTTGCCAATTTTGGAAATTTGGAGAGGCTCGGAAGAATACGGTGTCGTGAGGACCAATATTTTTGGGTTTAATTTTGGAGTTTTTTCAAAAATTGTTAAAACAATTGTTTACTAACCAAAATTTTTTTTGATAAAGGATAATAGTATCATGTTCGTAATTTTACTACGAGAGAAATGAATTGGTAATACAGCAATTGTCGGGAAAACTGACTACCCAGAAATTGTAAAACAAATTACCCATAGCCCATTTAAATATTTAGGACAAGTAGAAAATTACAAGGACTAAAACAAAACATAAAAACAGAAGAAAAAGATGTTGCAAGTTTGCTCAATACTCCGATTTCTGGTGAATCAACCTCCTATTACCAATCGTCAGATAAACCAGCTTTAGATTTCCTTTTTCCTTTGCCGTTGAGGATTCAAACTTGTACAAAATGGATTTTAATTCTGGAGCAGCCGGTGGTTTTTTGGAAATCTCAATCGGTTGCTTATTCCATGTGTCCAGATTTTTTTTTTTAATTAGTTTCTTAATTATTTAAAAATCATAATAATTAATAATTGTAATTTATTTTCTTAAAAAATAATAATTTAATTTAATCATTCAATTAATATTTTATTTTTATAATATATTAAATATTAGGCTAATTGTCCGATTTCCTCCTTG
>CATIWJ010133693.1:0-10741 GCA_949640765.1 Croton laevigatus | reverse complement strand
TAAGAAAACATATTATGCATAATATTAAAAAAAAAAACCAAGTTAAGCGAGATATTAACTAGAATTACAGTAAACCCATAAATTAATCAAAGAGAGACCAACCTGATGTGAGATTAACTGGAAGTGAAATTGCATAGCAGCACTGGTTGGTTGCAGAGATTTTTCAAAGAAAATGAGCCAAGATTTTGTGGGAAATTGTGTGATCAAATGGCTTACCAATGGAAAAGGACGAAAGAAAAAAAAAGTAAAAAAACTAATAGCTTCTCAACGAAGGAAACCAGCAATTACAGTAGTAAAAAGTAAAAAATTTAAAATTTTTTCTGAAATCTATCCGTAGCACGTGCTACGGGTGGTTCTCGTGTACATCCGCCTATGCTTATGGAGAATTTAAATATAAAATTGTTATATATAAAATTCAATGTGCCACATTTGCATTAAATTAAAACTACCTAAAAATTGAAAGTATAATCTATCTCTCAAAAAAAATAATGTGCCCCTACACATACCTATACTTAAGAAGGTAAGGTAACCACTATAAGCCAATTTTTAGTTGGTTAGTCACCTCACCTCGGACGTATCCTTAGGCCAATGTCGGAGCTTTTAAAGAGTGAAATAATGCCACGACTCCCACGAGTTCTTAATTTTCTAAAAAATGATACAATATAAATACCCCTACAAAATACTTATATAATAATTATGTATGACGTTACAAATATTATTTTGAAATCTTTGCTACAGTTTCAGTTATATATATATATATATATTCGAGTCGACCAAGCCTGCCTGTGGATTCAACCGCACTAAGCTTGGGCAGTAAATGATCTCAACTTTGTGAATTATTGGAGATTTAATTTGATAAAATTTCATTCAAATTTAAAGATAAACAAATTCAACTCGAGCCCAAATACTCCCTCCGTATTTTATGATTCTTTATATTTCCTTTTCATCAATACCAACACAAATCAGCTTTTCATCAATACCAAGACAGAAATAATAATAAACAATTACTAATCCTCTAAAAATTTACTTTTTCACCAATACCAATGAAAAAATAATACTAAATAATTACAAAATTTACTATAAATGGAAATGTAAAGAACCATAAAATACGGAGGTAGTAACAAACAAGCCCTAATTAGCTCTCAAATATGTATTATCAAATTTGTTATGTACAATCTTCACTTGTAAATAGTAATAAAAATTGACACCAATCTAATTTATCAAGCCTAAACTAAAAAACTTGAACCTAAAATATTTGAATTTATGAAATCCAGCTTGACGTTGATTATTTCTTAATTTCTTAACGAGCTGAACTTGTGAGTTGGATTAGAATCGAACTCTAGCCTCGACATAATTTTTTGAGCTCAGTTTATATTAGAAATGTGCCGCACATATGAAAATCCAGAAAAAAACTCAAAAATCCACATTTTTGCCCCAGAACGCGGCGGGTAATATATTTAAGCAGCGTGTTGGGGATGGATTTCAAAAAATCAGCTTCGAACCGGCCCTTAATCAACCCTATGTATAATTAATTATCGAATAATAAATAAGAAAAAAAAAACAATGAGAGTAGAGAAAGTGGCGTTCGGAATTGTAGAGCTTAGGGCCACTGAAGTGTAGAGTAGGACGCACGCGTAGAAGTATCAAATATGACACAGCCGACTATTTCGTGATCACTAGTACTAATTCTTTCTTTGCGGTTGCACAGCTATCTATATTGAAGCCCCGTCGTCAGTTCACCATCCACCCCCCACTCGCTCACTTGTAAGTTCAACGAGGATCCTAATTTTAGTGGATTTCACATTTTGATATTTATATTTAAAACAAAGAAATCAAAATGTGACCAGCTTATTCTGTCAACTTGTTCTTTATAAATCAATTCAACCAATAATATGACAAAGTAAATGTTTTGTAACATTAATTTAATATATTTATCTTTGATTTTTAGTATTTCTATTTAAAATTAGTTGATAAAATATGGGAGAATTTACACCCTTGTATGTCTCTATGGTTTGGCAAGTAGACATACTTGAATTTAAATTTATCCAATTTTAACTGGTTAATTTAACAATTTTATATTGGTTCAACAACTTTTTTTTTTTTAACATAAATATAAATTCACACGCTCGGATGTGAATAGAGCGATTCAAACTCAGTCCGTTAGAACTCGAGAGCAAATATCTTACCACCTCTACTTGCTCCCAACCACTTGTATTGGTTCAACGTTATTATTTGATGCGCATTTTTATTACATTAACCAACCATAACATTAGATTTGGTCATCCAAGTAAACTAAAGGTATTTATTACTAAACACGGAAAAAAAAAATCTTAAACTCAATTAATTAAGCAAAACAGCTTGATCACCCAACCAAGCTAAAAATCATTAATTTATCAACAAAACCAATCTGTGTTGGTCATCCAACCAAACCTTGTATCAATAACTACTATATGAGTGAAATGACAATACTTCTGAAATATGAGTACTTTCGGAAAAAAAAAAAAAGAAACTCATACGAAAAGTAAATCTGTACTTTGTATTAATTAAATATACAGATTCAGTATGTTCTAACAAATAAATAAGTCGACCACCAAACAAGTCAAAATCTCTCAAAAGAAAAGTTAAAATTATAAAAATTTAAAATAGTATTTAAAAGAATACAAATATGGATATTTTTGTGACAATGCAAACTAAAAAACATTAAAAAGCAAAATGAACAACAAACATTGAACGAAAGAGTTATGGGCGACTGTCTAAAGAAATAATCAAAGAGAATGGCAAAAATTTACATAAACAGAAGAATATAAAAGGGATGATGAAGAAGGTGAAATGGAAAAAAGAAGTATTAGTAGTGGTAGTCGTCGTCTTTTGTGCAGAATATTTTCTTAATGTAAATGATAACTATGGAGGTAAAGGATGACTAGGAGCACTACCCCAAAGTCTAATCTTATAATTTAGTCCTCAAATTTGACTTAATATTTCATTTCACCCCAACTATGCATGTTATAATTTCACTCTGTTTTGAACCTTTTTTCTCCTCATATCCTAAATCACTTTTTTTGTTGCATCCCATACAACAACAATACGTTTGGTCAAACCGGCTTATACACACTTTTTGGTTTTGAATTAGTGCTAATGATATATTTGGCACAGCTTATTTGGAGAATAATAAGTTGCTTATAAGGAGTTTTGTAAAATTGGTGAGAGCAGTTTATGAAAAACGTAGAAAAACAACTTATTGTAAGCACAATATGTTGACCTTTTTTTTTTCAATATGATCCCTAAATATTTTTTAAAATTTTTCTTTATCTCTTGTAATTGCTTTATTTCTTCTGGGATTCTAGAAGTTACGGTGGTAAGACGTTCAATTGGAGGCCGGATTTGGGAAGCTCAAGCAACAACTAACATTTTGATACTAATTTTGTCGTTGTTCGTCGACCGAAAAAGCTTGGACGAAGCTGTTAGTTTCAAATAATTTTTTCTCGAAATTGCAAAGTCAATTTTCATAGTGGTTCAGTGTGACTTGATAGATAAGATCATATCTAGATTGCTCTCGATGATTATTTTATTTTTATGTCCTCATTTGCTTCGATATGTGCCAAAGATGGAGAGTTAATTTTGATTTGACAAATTACCCAACAGGTGGTTGACTTTTTAGAGAAAAAAAGATGAAATTTTATTTTGGTCCCTAAAAACTTTATTTTGATCCCTATATTATTTTGATTCTGACAAAAAATAAGTCCTTTTTTTTAGTGAATTAAATGAAAATAAGCTGTTTATTAGAACAAAATTGCTTATTATGAGAAACGCTAATAAAAACAAGCCATAACAAACACCTCTTAAATTGAAATAGATTTTTAAGCTAGTAAGAGCCAAGAGATTCAAGAATTTTATTTAATTTAGTCCAATTATTTTCATTAGAGAGCAATGCACTAAATTTTTGTATTCTAGAGTGTTTAGAGTAGAAAGTTCCAATCAAAGTGTAACTGAAGTCGACGCTGGAGAGCAAACATTAAAAAAAAAAAATACGAGAATTAATTAAATGTTACATTTTGTAATTTTATTATAATAAAATACAAATAATTTTAATATATTAGTTAAATATTAAATGACATAGATAAATATACATATTTACAGTAAATACATATATTTTCATGTATTTTTGATTAACGATAATGGTAAATATCCATATTTATTTTTATTTATATAGTTAGAAGGTGATATTTATATAATATTTTTTTAAAAGTAATATTTATTTAATATTTTAAAATATGTGATATTTATTAACAAAATTTTAAAAATAAAAATTACCATTTTTTATAATTTTCGAAAAAATAAACTAATTAAAATTCTAGGCTACTTTATGACTTAATTAACTAATTCATGCAAATTCAAGAGTTGTAAATTAGAGAGAAAAAAAAATCGAAAAATGAACTTTCCATACAAATTTAAGAGTAAAATTGGGAATTATCAAAATAAATATAATTTGCTTTTATAAAAAAAGATAAAATCAAATCAAAATATAAAAGGAAACGAACTAGTGAGTAGTTACCAAGTAAAGAGAGATAAATTCGCGTGATGAAGCAGTCATGCAAGAAAATTAGGCTTAATTACGACGGATTTTAGCTACCAAACAACGACGCGCACTTAAATCCAACGCTACTAATTACAGTATTCAGACAGCGCCAGCCACTCACCTCTCCGATTCTCGTAATTCGGGCAACCCGTTTTCACTTCTATCGAGATTTTCTTTCTCTTTTCGCTTTATTTTAATGCCTTATTTATTTATTTATCCTTCCGTACTCTTCTGTTTGTTTCTCTAGAATATAATTTTTTTTCCTGGGAAGTTTGGAGGTCTTATTATTGGCAGAAGTGGAGATATAGCAATAGGTGGAAACTCGAAAATCAATCTATCAATGAAGAAGCATTGGCTTCTTTGCAGTTTTGACGGAATTTTCAGCAAAAACTTCAGGTGCCTCTTCAGACCTACACCTCCAAATCATTTTTTTGTTTGTTTGTTTGTTTTGTTTATTTATCCAGATACGTATGTACTATTTGTTTAATTATTTAATTGGATTGGATTATTATTTATCTCTTCGTAATAATTAGCTGTTTATTGCTCCTTTTTGTTTTCTTTCATTTCTTATTTGTTATATGATTTTTCTCTTTCTTTCAACTGTATGTGTTCAATCACTTCAACTTGATATACCAGTGATTTTCTGTAATGCATTTTCTATCTGTTTTCTCAGATGCATAGTCGTCTACCTTATTGGTATTGGTGAATTGGGACTAGGATCTACGTTTTTTGGTCTTAATCTTATTGTTTGAATTGGGATTTTTTTTTTTTGAAGAATGGAATTTCCGTATCTGACTATGCTATGCTTGGTCGAATTTAGGTCACAGCCTAGGGTTTTCCTCAATCGATATCTGCGTAGGATTGATGGGTTGAACTGTTGAATCAAATATGGGGAGTTTGAGTGGAGATGAGGATCTGTTCTTTGAAGCTCGTGAGGATATCTCCTCTGTGTCAGATTCAAGCTCTGACTGCCCAGAGATTTTGGAGTCTGATTCTGGGGTGATTGATACTTTGCCTTGTAGTTTTAGTTATGAGGTTTGGATTAAGAAACCGGATAGCATTCATGAAAGGCGCAATAAGTTTCTCAAAATGATGGGTTTGGATGTGGATGAAACTGTTATTGATGATCCTGGGAATACTTGTTCGGAGGAAGTAGAAGTTGAGACTGACAGAATGACAGAAGATAGTGGTGCCGTTCTAAGGTCATCGAGCTTTAATAATAGACTATCATCAAGTCTCTCTTCCATGTCATGCTGGTCCAGCGATACCCAAGAGTTATTAGATGGAGCATCAGAGGAGGATTCTGTATGCAGAATTAGGAATTTGGATGATGGGACAGAGTTTGTTGTGGATGAACTTGGGCAGGATGGCATGTCAGGGAGAATTCGTGAAGTGGGCTCAAATCGGTTGCTTACGGTTGCAGAATTTGAGAGGAGTCTTGGGTTATCACCTCTGGTTCAGCAAGCGATGCGGAGAAATGCTATAGAGGCATCTGATTTCAGGACAGCAAAAAAGCAGATAAAGATGGGATGGTTGAGAAGACTGGGTGCTGTTGCTTGCATAGTTGATAGACAATTGGAAGCTAGAGGTATCAGTTATATTGGACACCGATCTGTTTCTAAAGCTAGGGCGCAAATTGTTCATGTTCGCTCATATAAGAAACGGTTCAAGGAGCTTTCAGCTCTTTGCATGAGACAAGATGTCCCAGGCCATGAAGGTTCAATCTTGACTATGAAATTCAGTCCTGATGGCCAGTATCTCGCAAGTGCTGGTGAAGATGGTATAGTGCGTGTATGGCAAGTGATTGAATTGGAGAGAACAAATGATTATGGCATGCTTGATATTGACCCTTCACATATGTACTTCAGAGTAAATAATCGTTCTGAATTAGTTCCTCTTCATGTTGATAAAGATAAAAAGCGTCAACTCAAGAGTTTGCGGGCAAATTCACGTGCAGCCTGTGTCGTCTTCCCGCATAAAGTATTTCAGATGTCAGAGAAGCCAATCCATGAATTTTATGGGCACTGTGGAGAGGTCTTGGACCTCTCTTGGTCAAAGAATAAGGTTAGCAATTGCTCAGTAACAGTTTAGTCATTTTCAAGTTCTGATGTTGATTGCATTTCTAATCGCCATTTTGATCTGCAGTATCTTCTATCGTCTTCTGCCGATAAAACTGTTCGCTTGTGGCAAGTGGGATGTAACCAATGCTTACAAGTCTTTTCCCACAATGACTATGGTGTGTGTTCTTGCTTGCTGGTCTTTTACACCAGTATTAATTGATATTTTTAATTTTTATTCCTTCTAATTGATTGTCTTCACTGTTTCTGGAATACAGTTACATGTATACAATTTAATCCCATGGATGATGATTCATTCATCAGTGGTTCTATAGATGGAAAAGTTCGCATTTGGGCTATTCCTGGTTGTCACGTTATGGACTGGACTGATATAAAAGAAATTGTTACAGCTGTTTGTTATCGTCCTGATGGAAAGGTTTGATTCAACTTTTGTTTTTTGAAATTTGATTTCATCTGTTAGTTTCTGAAGGTGACTGGGTGCAGTAATTGTGAGCATTTTTTAGTGTATCTATTTCTTCTGCAGGGTATAGTTGTTGGCTCAATGACTGGCAATTGTCGCTTTTATGATGCATCTGGTATGTTTTCATTTCTTATTTTTCATTCACGCAATCAAATAGGATATATACCGATGCTGAGGCATAGCAGGGTTCTAAACTTCAAATAATTCTCTGTTCCCATGGTGTTCTGTATTGTTTTGTGATGGTTGGCATTCTGAAAAATTGTGAAAATTTGCTCTGAAGTGAGCAACAGTTCTTAGCAAGACTTCTGGACTGGAGATGTCTAATTGGTTCTCTCAATTGTGGAATTTGTTACTGTGAGAAATGAATTAGTTGAACTTCTGGAGTTTTACACCAAGTTCCCACGCATCTCTAATGCTTGTTGCATCTTATAAGTTTGGAATATGCCTCCTACATTTTTCCTTACATGAGGCTAACACATGCTTCACCCTGTTTCTCTGTCTCATTGAATAAATCTATATGCTTGTACTCTGGAGGTAGAGAGGATCAAAGTAGTGGAAGGTTGTGCTTATATCCTTGTATGGTTACCCTTTTTTAGTTGCATTCTCACTGAAATCAGTGCAGATATATGTTTGCTTTTTCAAGTAAATGTTAAATGGTGCTGAAGTTTGTAATACACTAATATCTCTATGGGAGTATATTAGGTGGAAATTTCTAATAACGGACCCAATTGTTTGATAATGAAACAAGCAGATGCACAGTTCATTTGACTGTTATACTATGATGCAGGAAGGTTGCTTTGGTGAACACTAACTGGTTACTGGTGTATTTTGCATGGATCAGATAATCGTCTGCAGCTGCATGCACAAATGTGCTTACAGGGTAAGAAGAAGTCAGCATTCAAGAGGATAACTGGCTTTCAGGTGATGTTCGTTGATCTGTCTTATCTTTTCTCTTTTGTTGCCCTAATTCTCCAGCATTCTTTTCTTTTTTGATTTTCCCCCTTGTAAGAAGTAATTCAGAAAATTGCATCTTCTTTCCTACAGTATTCATCTACTGAGCCATCAAGGTTAATGGTCACTTCTGCTGATTCAAAAGTTCGCATCCTTGATGGCGTTGATGTGATATGCAAATATAAAGGTGCATTCTCTTTTCATTTCCTTACTGTTTTGTGAATCCCTCGTGCAATTTTTTCTCATGTCATATAAATTCAAGTCTAGAGTGTCTGTACTTCATGCACTGCTGCTTATGTGTCTCTGTCTTCTCTATATACAGGCATCCACAATGCAGGAAGCCAAATATCTGCATCATTTACCTCACGCGGGACACACATTATTTCTGCAAGCGAGGATTCAAATGTTTATGTTTGGAACTATTTGAGCCAGAATGGCCCTGTGTCTAATGTAAAGACCAATTGGGCATCTGAGCGTTTCTTCTCGAATAACGCATCGGTTGCAATTTCCTGGCCTGGGTTGATGGGTGAGTCTGTTTCCTCAGATGTATCTGGGACAATGCTTCCTTTTATGGATTTAGGGAGATGTAATGAGGAACAGATGTATGTGCATGATGACTGTGCTGATTGTTCACAGTGCAAATTGCCATTTTCTTCATCCGATTCACTGAACCATGGATTTTTCCCAGAGTCCTTAACAAGGGGTTCTGCAACCTGGCCAGAGGAAAAGCTTCCTTCCTCACCAGGTATGCCATCTAAAATATGTAAATCCCAGTATAAGATTTTGAAGGCATCTTGCCAGAGTGTGCATGGGTCTCCTCATGCATGGGGTTTGGTGATTGTCACTGCTGGCTGGGATGGACGGATCAGATGGTTCCAGAATTATGGGTTACCAGTCCAGCTTTAGATATATTTGGTTGCACAGATTACATGGAATAATTTCTCTGGAAATCAGCTTTCATCTTTGGTCAGGACCAGATTGTTAATTATCTTCACCCTATCCAATTTTGATAATGGAGGCAACATGACTAGTTTTGCATTTTTTTTCGAAAGTGCATAAACTGGATCTCTTTTCTGGGCACAGCAGCGGGGGTCATGCTCTCTATGGTTCCCATGCATGACAGATGGTTGAGACGCTGAAGCAAAGTGGGTTTGTGGTGACCAAGATTTTAGGCATTTAACAATTGAACACCGATGACCTTTTAGGATTCACCTGGATTTTGCTTATCCAGTGTATATATACATAATATATCTATCATTCTTTGATTTATTACTCAGCAGTATGGTCGCTGTGTGCCCATTCTGAATTGTCGGGCTTTGTCGACCTTCAACAGATGCCAAGGCATATCGGCACATTTTGGAATTTGATTTCTCGACAGGCATGTGGGGAAAATTAGCACTGGCTGGCTGGAATTGGAAGTTACAGACGCATGTTCTTTCTCATTTTTTCTTATATATGGTTCGACCCAAGTAGCCTCTTAACTCGAGAGGATAACTTATGTGCAGCAGCTGGAATTCTGTTTATCTCGAGCCTTCCCAATTCCCAGAAAGCAGGTCTATGTCAAAACCCCTGTTTCATGCTTCTGTATTCAATTTTTAAACTGTATTTTTCTCCAATTTCCTTTGGATAATTTTGCTCCATGGTAATTCATTGCAAGTGAAAAAAAAAAAAAAAAAACACACACACACACACACACATATATATATATATATATATATATATATATATATTAGCTATGATATAATATCATTTCAATTGTATTATAATTTTTCAAAAGGAATATCTCTGGTTCGTAGACTAAAAGCTTGGCCAAGTGTGGGGTTCCGATATGGCGATATGGTTTAAAATTCGAGTGTCAGAGAAGAAACAATTTTCTGGTTTCTGTCATTTTGAAAAGGGATATTTATAAAAGACTGTGTTTTATCCTATTTAACATTTTTTCCTTGTCTTTTTTTTTAGTAAAAAAAAAATATCTTTGTGTTTTAATTCCGTTTGATAAAAATACCATTTTATTTATTTTTTCTATTAAAATGACGGACCAAAATATAATTTTATAAGTTCGTTTGAAAAATCTCAAGAAATGAAAGACTGGTTTTGATATTTTTTCCCCCTTTAACCTTGTTCTTCCCAATGTTTGCCCTAGCCGCCGGCCATTCATCTCCTACACGCCGATGCCTCTTCCTCGTTTACTGTCGAAGCTCCTGCCGACGCCAACAATTTGGGTTGGTATTAAATGACTAAAGTGGAACATGGTAAAGTTAATTGGAGATGTATTTTCTAGTTTCGAAACCCAGACAAGAAATCGATCTGAGCTTACATTGTTCGCAATAGCTCCAATCATAAAACCTACGCCATCACTGCTCAAAGCAGTCACAACTTGTCAGTTTCCTGCCTCCTTCTGACACATGCTATTCAGTCACCTTGTTAAGAACAAACGAAAGAGACAAAGAAAATCAGCAACAAAAATGAAACCCAATTCATCAAATTTACAAATTCTAAGTGGAGAAGATGGATGAAGCAATAAGCGCATACCAATGGAAGCTAATACCTGGAGTGAAGGAGAGGATGATGGTAAATGCTTCTTGTGTTTTAATGGAGAGGGTGGAGCGAGCTGTGGCTGTGTGTGATGAACGAAGAAGAAGAAGCGCCAGGTTGTAAACGAAGAAGAGGAGACGG